>JAAXYX010000230.1:0-51301 GCA_036851915.1 Ptenothrix huangshanensis | reverse complement strand
AATTTATGCTGTACATGGAACGTGATTAAGAGTCACAGTTAGTATGAAGCAGTAGTAAGAAAACCACACTTTATTTGTGTGCATAGGACATACTATAGTAACTATAGTGTACGTATAAAAGAGACCCATAGCCATTTAATTAGCTTTGCGTCATCTATGTATTAGTACTATTAGATACATAGGTTAATGTGTAACCGGAGAAACGCGCAATATGGGAGTGAAAGAATAGTAACTGATGTTAGAGAGGGCAAATATAGTGATAGAGAATGCAACTACTGAGCTACTGGGGTGACAAGAAAGGGATAAAGAGTTGGGGAAGTCAAACCAAGCCGACAACCAGCTGAGAATTCAGGAGGGAGTTTAATTCAGGACAAATGTCTCGGATCCGTGTTATACAATCTACAATCACAATGTGTTGTTGTGTGCACGTCCGTAATTTAGTGTCGTCTGCTTTTATCTCAAACACTTTTCTACCTTATGAGAGCTGCTACCAAAGCAATTAGTTTTACTGCTGAAAACATGTTGTAGATATTTGACAAACATTCTCTAATGTACCAAGGTCAGTCCATTAATATTCCATACTTGCGCCATCAACGGGTTCTTTCCAGTTTCCAATATGGATGAAGTATTTCGTGTCACGATTATGATGGGAGCATGTAATGAATTTATTGCCCATGATAATTAGTATTATAGACGATAGTTTATTTGTTCTCGGGCTGTCACTTTCATTGATATTAACGGTATCCTATGCCTTATGTGTAATATATATGGACTGGCTGTCTTTCAATGCCTGGTTTGTTTTGTTTGTTTTTTTGGAAGCTGGTAGCAAAGTGCATAATAGTATTGCAGTTGTCCGTGGTCGTTGTCGGTACTTTTTTTGGGAAACTTATTAAGATATTCAGTCACCGAGTTTACAGGGTTTTAGTGCTAGAAAGGTAGTACGTGGTCAAACAACGTGATAACGTTCGACGCTACTACAATTTATCAATGCAAAGATACATAGGTACCTACTAATGAAGGAGACAATAACACTTAATAAATACCAGTAGCATACCAGCAACCCTTTTAGTCCTCTGTACACACTGTATTTAATTAGAATTAAGTTATTACTGTAGCTGAAGATTTACGTTTTATGGGTTCTGAATGACCAATAAAAATTTTATTGTCAGTTCTATCTCTATCCTTACCGTAAAATTTGTAATCGGAAGTCTTTGGCTCTCGAGTTAGTGAAGATAGTCGGTCTCTAAGGATGGCCGGGAAGACAAGCTAATGTTTGCAATGGTAAGCTGGGAATAGAAGGGCTAGGAATAGAAGTTTTACGGTATTATTAAGACTTTTTTTTAAACTTATAAGGACAGTGCTTGGTCTAAATTTAAATTAAGTAATAACTTATATTAGATGGATGTACTGTGTGCAAAATTTTAACTCGAAAGAAAGTACTGGAAAAAACCAGAAATCACTGCAGAACTTTCACTAGTGAACCATGCCTGCCGTTCTTCCTATGCTTGTTTTGGAGACAAATAAATTGGCTGTAGAGGAGCACTTGCATTGGTACAAGTCTGCCTATTTGTAGAAGAAATATAATTTAAATACACGCAGGCTATTCACATGACATTTTAACCAGCTGGAATAAACAATAAAATTTGGATGGTGTTGTTAAAGTTAAAGAGCTCTTGGGTTTCGTCATAAATCTAAATTGGAAGTAAATTGTGTTCAAGTTTAAAAGTTGCATTGACGACTGCAGTAGGGATTGGAATTGGAAAGTAGGTACCTACCTGCTTTCGGATAAAAGTTAATCAGTGAGAGGGAGATGAGACTTGTCAGAGTGAGACAGATTGAAAGAATGTATTTACGTACGACGTATGTAGAAGTATGGACTTAAAAGTATAAAGAATTCGTTATTCGTTCCTTTTAATAGACATCATCATTGAACCAATTATGTTGTTGATGAGTTCCATGGTTAGATCTCTTACTGTCTGCGTCTCCTTCTCCATTTCCTCCTAATGGCAATGGTAAGTCATCCTAACAAAGTTTGAAAGCTGGTTCTTGGTGTAGTTTAAATGCATTCAGTAGTTTATTTGCCTAACTAAAATTAGACCAGATTCGCCCACCGATCTGCCGATCTTCCATCCTGTCCTGTCCTGTCGACTTCTATTCCAAAAGCCATACACAGTAGTCGTATTCTACTCTGTACCTATCCATTCTGTGCACCGACAGATCCACAAGATTAACATTTGAGGTTTCGCCTGTCTCTAGACGGTATGATTATAATATACTACACAAATCAGTTGAGGAGCATTTGCATTACACATCACATTACACTGCACTATGACTTCTGAACCTTTTATACTCACTCTTCCAACAAAACTCAGTCATTTACAATCACTGAAACCTAACTTGGTTCCTCTTCTCCTGCCTTTTCTTCTTCAGCAGCTACTGCTCGTCGTTGTCGTTATCGTTGGCACATCCTCCTTTACCTTATTTTCTGCGGAAAAATAGAGCAAACCCGTTGCATTGCACTGTATTCTGTATTATATGCTGTATGACATCGTATGGCACTGCATGGCAGTTGTGGAGTCATGTCAGTGTGAACCCCTTCACCGAATCCGGCTCGGTTGGTGAGAAGTGAGAATTAGATTTAGTAAAAGTAAAAGCAAAGCAACTTTAACTTTTTCATACGAAGCCAAGTTTCCTTTTACTCACCATTTCTTCCTCGTTGTTCTATATACTGGGTTGTTCTGTGCGCCGTAACTGGTAATATCCCTTTGTAGTAGTTACCCGGGTAGGACAAAACAGTCTAATCTTTTAATCCTTTCGTCCGCAGGAATCGGTTCGTACCAAAGTTGTAATATATCATTATTAGTGGGTTAAGTTGTGAAGCTCATGTGAAATTCTGTGGTAATTTTCTGTGGTGTTGTTTTACATCGCCAGTTTTAAATTATTGTGATCACGATGAGTCGTCTTCGCATCCTTCGTAAAAATTTCGGTGCCCGGAGATTTGACTCTGAAGATGTAGCGGGCAATACTCTGAGAAGAAAAGTTACTGTAAGCTATATTCAATAATTGTGGTTGTGATTGTGATGTGTGTGATGAGAAGGACACTATTATTCAATAATGATCAAGAGAGAAAAAGAGAACTGTTGATATCATGTTCATCATTTTGCTTTGTGCTATTAATATTTGTAATGAGTTGATTTATGATTACTATAGGTGGACGATTTATACGGTGAGGTGTTATATTCAGTTGTCCATGCTTTGACAAACAAAGATCAACCGAAATCCGATGAATTGGTTGCTCACCTTCAAAAGGCTTTTCACATCGACAATGACAAGCATCAGAAACTGTTGGAGGCAGCGAGAGACAAGCAGGTAGGAACTACAGATAACGTTTCCGTCGCCATAATATTATTGCGCGTAGGAAGATTGTGAAAAATTAACTATATGGTACCTGCGATGTTCGAAAATATCAGAATATAAACACATGCATATAAGTATAAAAGGTGGAGTGTGAATCAGCCATTGGAATTGCTATTCCTGGAAATCAAGGATATAATTTGATGCAATCGAATCATTAAGCTCTATTCATTTGAATCTGTAAATAATCTTTGGGAGAATCAAATCTCGCTTCTAAAAACAAGGAGGCTGTCATCTATTATGTGCATTGTATTGCACTGTGTAATGCACTGTATCTATGTGGATGAATCTAGACGTCGGACAATGTTGAAAACTGAACCTGTGAAAGATGTGCTCTGACGTTGTCGTCTTTGTGTTTGTGCTGATTCGAAAGATGCTTCCTCGGTTTCCTAACCCAGTACTCCACATTTCATTGACATGCATCTTCATTTTATTTTTACGATATTATTATGTGCACGTGAGATACGGGAAGGGGATGGAGAGAAGGGAAGGGAACTCCATGTAGGTATGTGGGTTCCATGCACATACTACCGTATTAATGAACTAGTTCTAGTTGCTAGCTGCTATCGTTTAAAGTTGTGGTGTAGATGCAAACGTAAAATTGAATTTGCGATGCCTCCATGCCGCTGCCTCAGCTTCTGCCAGTCCTTTCACTATATGTGATTATATGAACGTCACAGAGGAGTATTTTGAGAGGGAGCCAAGTAATCCAGATAGTCTCGGGTTGTTCCTTCAGTTGCTCCTGATAGAGTTGATAGTGTCATTCAATTGGCTTCGCAATGCAAATACCCGTTGAAGATTCAGATATATTCAGCTATGAAGTGTAGTAGTAGTAACTCCAGCTATAGTGTACTCAGACATGGACCTAGGTAAAAGACGAAAGATGCTCCGAAAGTGAGACTCTTTAAATTTACCCGTGACTGGTTCCTCTCTTATCATTCTGCATGCACAATATTTCTTCCCCACTTCAAACACACATTTCTGACTCTAGCCAGAAGCTTGGTATACTTCCGCTGCTAATTTCATGACAGTTAGCAACTGTAATAACACAACGGTGTACTGGTGTACAGTAGTCCTTGGAAATACATAAATATTCTGTGCAATACAAAGTACAATGTATGAGACTATAGGTAGCTAAAATTATACTCCAACTAATGGGTGCAACTCCCTGCATTCGCATAATGGCTTCGTAGTCAGAGTTAGGAGACCGAGACCATGACATTCAATTTAGTTTTCGTTGAGATGGGCTATGTTCGACAGAGCGGGAGAGAGATGACCTTGTCAGCTGTGGATCAGAAGGTCTCTCAATCGTACTCTTCAATTCTTCGGCTCAGCGATTCCTCAGCCTATACGACAGGAAGTTTGTACTTTGCAGAAAACTAATTGTTTGTGTATATACATATACAGTGGTCTGGTTTATCCATCTATCATCCTCCCCTCTCTAGAGTCATATAAAAGTTGTTTGAACTTCCCCACTGTGATTCTAGGGATTGGATCCGTATATAACATTTTTCAAGTTACTGTAAATACCACACGTGTATTTAAACTATACTTTAGCTGTAGACAAGGTTAAGTAAGCAAGCTCAAGAAGTAATCAAGAGTTACGCTTCAAAAGTTGATTTTAGACGACTTTAATACGAAATACTTGGGACCGAACTTCTTCCTGAGCTCCGTGTAGTTTATTGACGGCTCATTTATTGTGTGTCCATACGCTTCGATGGAAATGCAACTGTCACATTTTAGAACTTGACGTTTCGCACATGACCAGTTAATTAATGTGGATGTTTTCCTATTGGTGGATCACATTTAAAAATCGGAAACATATGCGTATTATAAATCATATTGAAAGCCATTTTATGGATTTAATGGTTTGACAACTTGCAGATCCTTGCAAACTGTGTATGATTTGTCTGACTGAAAAAATTATACGGAAATGGTAATGGTTGGATGCATTCTGCGTGGTCGCCCATTTACCTTCCATCAATTAAGAGATTAAATCTAGTTTCGTGTAATGTTGGAGGCTGGTCTACTGGAGCCTTGACTCAAACAGTTTGATCTATCGGTCCTAATGTATTTATGATTGCGGCTGAACATTATGCTATTATATTTCCAGGCACCACCTTTAGTTCTGAACTTGGAAGTAATTGCGGCGAAGGGTCTTAAAGGAAAAGATGTTAATGGTAAGCCCATTTTAATTCTGAGTAAGGTTAAATCCATTGAAAAATGTCGAGTAATCGTCAAATTCAAGAAGTACAAGTTCTAGTGCCAGTGGCAGTGCCTTGCCATTCATCATTCAATGAATTATATTGCTTTTCGCCTAATGCATCATTGCAATAGCCTCTGTTGTTTTGTTGCTGTTGAGAATTTTGCACTTGCAAAAAAATTACATTCATCGCCACTGACTGACACCGTTTCATGTGAATGTGAATGTTATCTCTCTTATGCATTATCTAACTGCGTATAGAGACTAATTTAAATTTAGTAGCTCATAATTTCAATTTTAATTTCCCCTGACAGGTTTGAGTGATCCTTTTTGTACGTTGTATGTCTCGCCAAAGCAGAAACACAATACTTCCATGAAACCAGCCACATTGAGTCCAATCTGGAGAGAATATTTTTCACTGTAAGTATTTAGGTACCTAGATGTAATTATATATGTATTCGACTAAGGAATAATTGAATATTAAATCAATTACTAATGTATTCTTCCCAAGTGTAAATAGTAAATGTGGCAGTTAGCAAACGTGTGGGTCATGAGACAAAGAAACGTTTTTCATTTTATTCATTTAGTAATGCAAGCATAAACAATTTACTATACTTCGTCACGTTCCGTATTACAAAAGGAACTACATCCATGGCTGGTAATTATGATCGTAGATAATTATACATACGCTGGGACTACTTAACAATTCAATTGGTAGATACGACTAGTTTCATTCTACAATTAAACGTAAACGCGTGCCCCCGAGTCTAAGTTCTAGGAAGAAACGTTCTATAAAAATGTGATAACGAATTTCATGTCTCATTGAGTGGGATATAAATGCTAATTAAAATATTTTGCAAATTGCAGACCCATCACAAGTCTACAAGATGAGGTTCTTAGTATTGAAGTCTGGTAAGTGGTCGTCAACGTCGACGTTGACAATTCAACAATTTTTTATTATCTATTTTTGAACTAAAGAAAACACCAAAGTGGCACGAAAGATCAAATGAAATTTAATTTCCTACTGTCATTCAACTCACGTTGCCGAAATAGTTCCCAGTAACAATAACATGAACATGAGCTTAAATGCTTCAGCTTTCCTTGATTCGTCGTAATGCTTGTCAAGTTTTATTATCATATTTTTGATGCATAAACAGGGACTACGATCCAGAGGAGACGCTGTCGGAAAAAATGAGACGGTTTGGTGAAGTCAAGTCAACCCGAGGGCTTCGAATTTTAATGAAAGAAATCGCACTGACGGCTTCCACGGGAAAACAAACTCATGAATTCCTTGGTTGTCTCAAAGTGCCCTTAAAGGTGATTACCTTAGGCTAAAACATGCCTTTAAACATCTGCAAATTGTTTATTTGGATTAGACACATCCTATGCGAATAATCATATGCGTACTGCACAAAAAGGAGCCTAGGATTACGACTAATTCGTATTATTTTTGTATTCAGACGATGGAATTTTCGTATTATTGAATGATAAAAATAATTTTTTATTACTATTATTATATTGTTATCTATAGAACATTCCGGCGGAAGGCTTTGACAAATGGTTTCCCTTAGAGGGGAAGAATGGGAATTCGAATAAGAAGAAGGGGGAAATTCATTTGCGGATGGTAAACGGAACTGAGAAAGATAAGAAAGTGGCTGCTCAAGAGTATCGTCATGTCCTCCATTTGCTTCTGGTGCATGAATTGGACGTCGAGAATGTCGAGCCTCACAAGTGGAACGGCGACTTTACCTCCGAGCACGCCAAATATATTCTTCATCAACTTAGGTGGCAAGGTGGACTACTTCCGTCCGATATTGACATGGCCAAGTGGTTGGTTTATACAAGAGTTCAGTGCGAACATCCACTGAGTGCCAAACTCTTCCCGCCACTGTTTACCTCCATCATGGCCCATCACAAGAAGGAACCTCTAAGTGACGACGACGTAATCACAGTTTATAAATATCTTTTTTAGCTTATTTTCGGTTAGCATCCATAGGTATGGAGGATGGTGGACTGTGTGTAGAAATTACCTAACCAAAATATTGCTTGTTTGTTCTGTTGCAGATGCGAAAATTTTGGTTTGCTAGTGATAAGCTCGTAGAGAATTTCTCGGGGGTTATACGTACCTTCCTTCAAAATTTTTTGAATCAGTCAACGTTCGAAACGGATAGCAAACTCAAGAAAGATTGCATCGAGCCCATTTGCCTGTAGGTTACAAATAAAATGCTACCGAATCCATGATTCATGGATTACGGAATAATTCTAAAATGTGTTTCTGCCCAAAGCATTTTTGTATACATTTTAATTTGTTAATTTCCGTTTTGTGTATAGTGTTTTCCTGTTTTCTTTTTTGCAGAACATTAGGCCAGCTGAAAGACCATTTATCATCATTGCCGAGTCAGGGTCAAGGACAAAAGCCTAAAAAGGATGTTGAGGGAAGAGTGACGGTTGAGTACATAGTGAATAAATTGGAAAATGCAATTTCAAGAGGAGCAGAGGATTTGTAAGTTTTATCAGAATTCAAAAGCAGAGACGGATACATGCATTATTTTTTCTGTGGTACGAAACTGGAAATGGTCAGTGCTAGAGCATAAGAATGATTATTAGGTGCATGAGATCATACTAATTCTGAAATAATTGTTAATTGTGTATTTTGGTTTGGTAATTGAATCTAGGTTTAATAGCATTGCCAAATCTGACAGCTCGGAGGAAACGGACGCGGAAACCATGATTAGAATTGGGCAGCTCTTAATTGCAGATTTAAGGAAAGGCCTTGAATTGTTAAACAGTTCGTTTAAAAAGTAAGTAATCTATTCACATAATTATTTTTTGGCAGGTCCTATTTCCTTCGATTCCGCATCCAAGTTATGTTCGACATGATATCATTTGCTCGTATGTAGACAGAGACACATTTCCGTATCCGTGTAAGCGTGTAAGTTGGTCGCCATTCCTGATTCCTATGTGATGTCATCTGTCAAACGTCATGTGTCAATTTTAATTGCTCTCATTTAATTCAATTGGAGTAAGGACTTGTTAATGACATTGGCATTGCATTGGTTCAGTCGTTGTCGCGAGCTACCGATCACTACATATACATAATTTAATTTTTATTTAAATAACGGATAGTATCTGTATTCATTACAAAACTCATTATTACAGTCGCTGCTCATTTGTAAATTAATTTTATTACATATTAGCTCGTGTTAGTCGTATTCATTAGGAATAAATGGTTAAGAAAAACAACTGACTTAATGCATTGAATTTTTACAGGTCGTTGGGAATTGACTTTTTTGAAACTACTTACCGAGTATACGACGACAAGGTACACACATCTAATTGATGGTTTTGTGTAGTTCGGTGGCTACGTTAGCAAGCTTAATTAATTCGGATACTAACATGCTTATGAAAATAATGATGCTAATAAATTTAAATGGATCACAAATGACTTTATTAAATGCAGTACGGCGAGCTTGTGGAACCTTTGGTCAAGAAAATCTGTAATAGTTTAAAGCCCCTTGATTTGAGGGATGATAGTGGATTTAAAGAAGAACAGGATGTTTCCACTGGGACTTCGCTCTTCGAGTTGTACTTGGCTGTGAAGCAATTTGCAGAGTAAGTAACTGTTGTGATATGATCATGGATTTTGTATCTGTCTTCCCAGTTAGGTAGTCACTAATTTCACACCCTGCGGTAATGACAAGCACGATATTAAATATTGTATCTGTATCCAATTTTCAAATTTAGTTTGTCATCTAATTTGACCTCAACGAAAGATCTAAGTATCCAGGGATCTTACCACACATGGTTCCACTCAAGTGTTGCTCAGTGGTTGGACATTGCGTGGTACAAGGCAACCAAAAGGATTCAAAAGGCTGTTCAACTGGATGTTCTTCGTCCGGTTGATGATTACGTTCAATTCAGTTCTTCAGCTGTTGACACCGCTCATATTTTCCATCAGGTAATTAAGATATTACTTTTTTGTTCGCACCATTTTACTCACAAATAGGGTACAAAACGATTAGAGTATTTTCAATATAAAATTTATTGTGATACAGTGTTTTTAAAAGTAGTAATAATATCTCTATATGTCAGTATTTTTGTTTGGTAATTGTAGATTCAGATATTCTGGAATCAACTTTCCTGGCCAGAAGTTGAGGGAGAATATACTTTTATAGCTAAAATCCTTGATGTAAGTACGGATGTTTTCAATTAGTATTTAGGTTAAAAATAGCTTGACATTAAAAAGCAAACAAAGAAATGTATTATTTATTCTGTTTTTAACAGGATCTCTGCAAATGTATCATCTACTATGCTGGAATCATGTGTAAAAAAGTTGAAGAAATGGAAAGGCGGCAAGTGGAAAAATACGAAATTTCTAATGAGGTATTCACTCAATTAGCCATGCTTTTCAAATTAGTGTATCTACTATAAAACTAGAATTTACCCCGAAAGTTATTATTTGTACATGATTGTGGAAAACATTTTTTCCACAGCTCTGCCTCGCCATTAATAATATCGAGTACGTGGGCCAGGCTATGAAGCCGATTAGTTCCAAATTAGAAATGGAACGAATCTTAGCTGAATTAAAGGCAAAAAATGGGCCTGAAATCGCTGACCAGTGTCGTCGGACTCTCGTTACTGTTATGGAAAATGCTACTGAAAATATCAATGATAAAATATATGATATTTTGGATCAAGTCGGAAAAAAGGTACGCTTAATGCGGCTGGATAAATTAAATTATTCACACCTACTAGTTAACTATACGTTGCAGAGAAACCTAGAATTTCCCTTGCTTTACTGTCACAAGCATGTTACTATATACAGTAGTAAGAAAATAGCCTGTCCAAAAGTAATTATAACTTATGATTGTAAGTAATTTATTCATTTATTTATTAATTCTGCTTCTCTTTTCAAGACCTAAAGCCTTTAGTTTACCTCGCGAAGTAAAACGACAAAGAGCTACCTAGAAAGCCTGATATGATAATGAACCTACTATAGTACGTAACCCAGATGCATGTAATATCTGTAATTTTTTCTGATGTCACAGATGGAGTCCGTTATTCTTCGTCTTTTGCTAGAGGGTGCTGAGACTGAAGTTGAGGAAGAAGGAATAGACAAACTCATGAAATATTTAGATAAAAATCTAATCCGACTCAAACAGAAAATGACTCAGACAGGATTTGATCAAGTTTTTAGCATAATTTGTCAGAATGCTTCCGGAGCTTTGAAGGAGCTCATTCGAACAAATATTGAGGTAAATTATATGTGAAAATGTTTAAATTATTTAGTCTCGAATTGAGCTGAATAAAGATGTCAGTTAATTATTAATCAGTTAAGTGATTCGAGATGATTATATTACCTTACAGAAAAGAAGGCCGCCAGAGTTCTTTAAAAGAATTCACAACATGCTGCAGATCCTACAGGATTTCTTTTATCCAGATGGAGTAAATGCTGTAGATTCGACGGAGAACTCAAACATACGAGAGATTAAAGACTTGATCGGACTGCATGGAGCATCGACAGCTGAGCTCATTTTGAAATTCACACACGATCGCTACAAGCACCAGAGCAAAATTAAGAGTAAAACTGGAGAAATGGGTTTAATCACCATTCGTGCTACTTACTGTGAAGATATTCAAACTCTTCGAATTGAGATTTTAAATTGTCGTCACCTGAAGCCTCATGATAGTAATGGTAATGTTGCAACGATTTTATTCACAAATTATGTTAGCAGTGAATTTGGAAATGATAGATGCAATGTTTAATTATCTAACCATCGTTTTAAAATAAATACTGGCTATATTTCATTAGGTCAATGTGATCCTTACGTGAAAGTTCAGTTAGTTCCACATGATTTGTATCCGATTCCTTCCAAAAAAACCAAAGTGAAGAAGAAGACTCTTTTCCCATTGTTTGATGAAACGTTTTCCATGTAAGGGTTATATTAAGTTTATAAATTATACTTTGCTATACCTTTATGGACGAAGTAGATGTAATAAATATGATTATAGCAATGTAGGTACTCTATATATTTCTATTATTCCCCCAGACCACTCACTCCAGATGAAATGTCACTTGGAGGACTAATTTACATGGGCGTGAAAGACCACGACATGTTTGGAAGAAATGAATTTATGGGTGAAGCTTTTGTACCATTAGAATCCATTCCTTTCACAACGTCAGACACGAAACTCCAAGATTTGCCTCAAGTTCATCTTGCCTTGACAACGCCAAACGATACCCTCTCGGTCATACTGCAGACGCTAGAGAATCGTCATTGGGACAAGCAAGCAGTTGATTTTGCCAAGAAAGAAAGACTTAAACAAGGCGGTGGGGTTGGAGGGAACTCGGGAAACGTGTCCACCTGAGAAAATTACTCTAATTATAATATTACTTTACATGCATCTATATTTCGAGTACTATAAAAAGTCAAGGAAAAACAGTAGAAATAGAACTAATTAACATAATTTATGCTAATTGTAAATTGTATACATAATACAAGCAAAATGTAGTGGTGGGACAATTTTGGTCTTCAGTCAAAAGTCCCAATATTTACAACTAGGTAGCTATGTATTTATAAATAACGATCAACTGTCATGTGTATAAGTTCGTGAATTGTGTCCTGATGACAAAAATTGATGTTTCTTTTGATATTGTTGCAACGCTACAAGTGTGTAATTGGGGATTTATATAGGATTTTATGTTATGTATTATTATAAGGCTCTCGACGAAAAATTATTTCATGACGGTTTAAATTAATTATCCTAGTATATAGTGGCTTGCGCTATAAACTTTCAAATCTAAAAATACATATAAAAATACGCTGTGTGCAAGCGGCGTGTATCCTCGTTAATTTTTATTAGTCGCAAAAATCGTTATATCTATTAAAAAAGCTGAAAACGTACATATTGCACTGTGTTAATTTATATTATCCTATAATGAATTCTATAACAGCAACATGCAGTTTAGTGGTGTTAAGTGTAGACAAGCTTAAAAGTTATGTATGTATTCCTCTACTCTAATTTCTACATATTTTGGATCTACATAATTACAATAATTATTGGTTGAATCCTCGATGATGGGATTCATATGATCCATACAAAAATCGAAAATTAGTTTTCTTTATTCATAGTTTGTATGTTGGACCATGAACTACACGCATGAAAAGAATGCAATGTATTACAAATTATGTACAATGTTACTAAAATAAAAATTTAAAGAGAACTAGGTAGGTTCCTTGTAGTTATTACTTTCTCGCTTCACAGTTCACAATATAACATACGGGAAAGCTGAGACAGACTCTGAGAGAATGGGTAGAGAACTTGAGGGTATTATTAATGCAACCCTTGAGAACGTTGCAAGTAATTATAGAGTGAGCAAAGTTAGTGTGATTATTCATATACATTTATATACTCCAGTAATTACATCAGTTTTCTTGAGTACCTGAATTCCATTTGGAGCAATGAAGGAAAGTTAAAATAATTACTTGAGTTAGTGCCTCCACAAACTTGTAAATGGATTCATGCAACCATAATCAAGTCTGTAGCGGTTGACTTGGAGTCGGAACGGTGTCTATTTTGGCTGCCGTCGTATGAACCGCAACTGTAAAGGATGTTTGGGAACTAAAAGTGTTTGGTACCGCTGTTCCATGACGTGATTTGGACCGACCAATTCCAAGCGGAACGCCTGGAGAATCCTAGAGATGGAAGTGTACAAATCTTGCTCTGCAAAGCGTCTCCCAGCACACATCCTAGTTCCATGACCGAATGGAATCAACAAGTAAGGATGCGAGGCTCCCGAATTTCCTCCGCTTCCTTGCGATTCCCTCAACCACCTGTTGTACATATGATAAACCAAATAGGCATATAAGGATAATAGGTGGGTGCATCCATCAACAAATATACAGTCCTTAGCCAAAAATCTCCCACAGGCACTATTCTCAACTTGGTAACCAACTCACTAGTCAGCGAAATTTGATATTCTCAAAAGCTCCGATGCAACAAAACCGACGAAAAGGTTAGGTAATCCCAGGATAAAAATGGGGTGTATGTAGATACGTAAAATCAAAGCAGTAAAATAACATCTAATATCCATGTATAAGAATTCGGTGAAATCCAAGTCGATAACAACGACTCTTTTTCCCATCAAATAAAAACTTATCTTTGGATGAAACCACGTATAGGTATATTAGTTCCGTTAGAAAAAAACCGACATGCATGTATCCACTACGCATGTGTGTGTATATACTCTATACCGTCAAAAATACCTTGTAGATTTATATCGAAGCGAAAGTCATTATTAAGTTTGCTTAATTTGCGGAAGATAAAAGGGTGCATTAGACAAAGACAAAAGCAATTATGGGAAGCTAATGGTTATGACAGCCAGGAATGACTAGAGTCTATCGAGTATATGGAGCATTTAAGTGGAATGTGTACAAGTAGGTAGTTAGGCACCTCTCAGGGAGAAATTGTTCGGGATCATTGAAATACACTGGGGACCGAAAATGAACAAACTGGTTGAGATCCACATGCGTCTGGAAAATAGAAAACAAGACAAATCAAATTTGATTTTCTCAGGCAAGGCAATTAAAAATAATATGATTAAAATTAACGTTGTAAACTATCGATCCAAAGGTAAGAAATGTACATACTCCACACGGAATTTTGTAGTTGCCCAGAACAATATCCTTGGCTACGATTCTAGAAGTTTCTGTCCCGATAGGATACAGCCTGGAATTGGAACGAGAGTAGGTAAGTGTCGTTCAAAATACAGCTCACTTTTCCTAAGTAACTACGTACAACTACCTTCCTACCTACATCAATTTACCTTTGAATATTAAATTAGGGAGTAAAGAAATCGTCAATTACCGAAATGTTTCTTTAACAGAAGCTTTGAGCAGCTGGAAATTATTTAATGCATCCACAGTTAGCTTATTATCTTTGGGCATGTGCGCTATGATTTCTTGGTAAATCCTTTCTTGAACTTGAGGGTGCTTTGCGAGACAGTATAAATTAAAAGCCAAGCTCGGGGAGGTCTGCGATTGAAGGAGGAAGATGAATAGAATTTATGAATACACCTTGGGTTATGACAATGACTACAACGCATAGTACAATATGACGAAAAAATAAATGGAATAAATAAAAGGAACCGTGCTCAGTCCATCGGAGAAGAGAGATAATGTAATGATAGTAACATCCTTCCGTGAAAGTTCCTCCCGGGAAAGTAAGTACGACATGAAATTGTACTGATTCTCTCCAAGTTCACCTTTATTGATTAATTCATTGATTTCGTCGATGGTTTGATCCACAAAAGCTGAAGAATTCCTTTCCACGGAGCATAATCAAACGTCAAAATTTACAGGTAAAATTTATGAATAGGTACTTCCTAAGCTCTCACAGACAATTAAGAATTAAGTTATGCCAGTCTTTAAAATGAGATTAAGAGCAATTACGTATAAAAGAAGTCCTCAGCCTTGAGAAATTTAGTCCACTTTGGAGTTGGAAAGTATTTAAAAAAAGGTAAAGAGAACTTAAGTATTCCACTGATCTCAAAGATATCTGTGTTTGCTTGTACCATTCGATCGGCCATCTCTTCATTTTTATCCAAGCAACCAAGTCGTCGTTGAAAGCAAACCATTCCGGAACCTTGAGGAAATTGAAGTGCATATTAAACAGAAAATTATCCGACATTATTCATGAATAGGAGAGAAAGTTATAATTTAATTTCCTCTTAATACTTTCCATGCTCCATTTTGAAATAGTATTTCTGAGATGTGGCATGACACCGTTCGCATCCAAACTTGTCTCGATTTTCTTTACGAAATCCAGTGCCACTTGATCCACCAAAGGCAGGTAGTGGTAAACTTCTTTCGGTCGAAGCATCATCTGCTGCACAGCTCGTCTTAGCCGATACCATTCTTCTCCATTCCTATTCATGTCATACACACCCAACCACCAACTTTACGTTTGTTACGTCAATAGAATTAAAGTCTATTCACAATTTCATAAGATCGCGATTTAATTTACAAGTTGAAAAGATTTACGTATTTCCGAGTCCCAAAGATAAATTCCGTTTTTGTCGGTAGAGTTGTGCGGTTTCCTGCAAAGGAGGTACTTCGGGGATCTTGCCCTCCACACTGTGAACGGTTTTCACATCATCGGGATGAAAGACATGAATAATTGTACGATTTCCTAATCGCTGTCGTACCACACGTCCATACTTTTCGTGGATTTTCCGGAGTACATTGTGATACTCAAAAATGTTGAAAATTCCTGCACTCGAGTCAAGTCGAAAGGTAGAAAGAAGAAGAAAGAACAATCACATGTATATGTCATTTCCAGTGAGAGAAATCTCGACCTGTCTACCCCAAAGAGAAATGCCAAAGACATTTTCTGAATGACACGTAAACGTGCATGTAACTCTGTAATCGATACCATTTTACTTTTACACGTACATAACATACGTAGTACAAAATTGTTTTCACGGTGTGAAAAAAAGAAAAGATCGTATCGCTATTTTTTTATTTTATACTCAGTGGGTATACGAGTGACTAGTGCTTTTAGATGAGAAAAATACTGCCTTTATGTGTCTATACCTACATAAATTATATAGGTACCTAAACATACTAAAGTCCATATAAAGAGAGAATTGATATAGATATACCTACCCAGCTTGTATAGATGTATATTTCCGAATACGGGTAATGTAAACGGTCCTGGTATGGAACTGTACTCTTTCACACTCTCCACATTGGAAATGCTTCTGCAGTACGAGCGGACTGCGGCAAAATTGTTTTCTTTCACGAATGTCAATATGACATGGAAATTACTACGCGACCTGGCGAACATTCTGCGTGTGTCTCGTCTGTAAATGAATTACCAAGAAAAATATTCCACTATGTTTCACTTTTCTCCCGTCAAAATTTCAAAGTCAAAACTTTTTCGAATCACCGTTGATCGATGAAATGTACATGGGTAAGGGACGGAGACATTAGTCCGGATCTGTCAATTTAAATGTCAGCTCACTTTTCCATACTGAATAAATGAGAGAAAACTATTGGGAAAATGAATGTCGTCTACTGTACAATTTTCTACTAGTGCAGATGACGAAGGTTGCCACGTACCAATAAGTCACATATCCAACAAATTACTACTACCACTAAATTATTCAACTAAAAGATTATTAGTTAGTATCAGTGTTCACTATAATAAGAGTCTCTATCAATATCTTTAACTGTACATTGCCACAATATTTTCCTCATCCCATAACATGCACTTCAGTATCACTAGCACAGCATCTCAAGTACATTCAAGTCTGTCTTTCAAATCGAGAGCTTAAAGTTTTATCACAAAGACTTAAGGGTCAACATTATCTCTCCCTGCTCATGAAATTAGGAAGATGTTGGTAGGTTAGAAACAATGTGCCTGTAGAATAAATATTTGCTATACTCATAAGCAATTCATCAATTTGTACACAAGCAATAGAAACGTCATTAGTCAAACAGTATTATCGTTAGTTGGTACCTAAAGTTTCTTTATAAGCATGCCTACTTAATTTTCTTTCCATGCATTAAATATTATATACTCATTGATTTGACGAATTTTCATACATTATTTTCCCATCAAGTCTGTAAAGCATGTGAATTTGTATATAAAATTACTCCATAGGTCTGGGTTTCATTTATTTTCATACCAAGGTAGGTACATATTATACAGGTATTAATTAGGACTAAGGCACGCGCACGGCGCACAATAATATTTTGGTATTAATAACTATCCATACTGTTATTTTCTTACACTACATAATGCCTATATAATATGGTATTATGTAGTGCTATTATTAATCTAGAAAAGTTGGGAAATAAATTGCATTCTTCAAGCAGGAAGAGAATTTATGAAAGTACCTCCCAGAACGAAAACCAACTCGGTGTTTGTTTGTATCTGTGCCAGGAGGACTGCCAGGCCAGTAACAAAATACAAAAACGGAGCATTGGAGCAACAAGCATAATAACCACGTCCAAGTTGTATTATAGCATATAGCATATTCTAGCGTTAGCGTCAAGTCAAAGTCAAAGTCAAAGACAGTGAAAAGCATCTCGAATACCGAGTATTCTTTGGAAGTTTGGATTGGAAGGAAGGCGGTGGGTAAAATGAAAGACGATCCTTTAATTATTGTCCTTAAATTAAAAGGAAGAAAAGTGTTGCGAGGAAGAAAAGCAATGACATGAAAGAAGAAGCGTATCTGTATACTACGCACCCACACCCACCCAAGTGTAAAAATGAAAAATGTGGTAAGGGTTACGTGCGGTGGGACGTGCGACAGTAAGAAAACAACAGCTATACGAATACGTAATTTGATCTTGACTATAAAATTATTCATCAATTTGAGTGTCTGCAGTTGAGTTGTTTCATTCAACGTGGTAGTGGTTGAAGGTGGAAAACTTCAAAGTCATCTCCGAGGAGGTATTATGTTCGGGAAAAGATGTTACGTCTTGCCTCTTAACGATAGTGTAATATATGTCGTAACAAAGGTGCAAAACTTATTATCTTTTTCGTAACGTTATGGAGTTTTTCAGAGGATATAAGTTTTGCACCTTCAATCACGATATATAGTCTATTCCTGTAAATGTAAGCTGTAGATATACTCATGTTTCTCTCAGTAGCCCCTGCAGGATTTTGTTTCGTGTTGGCTTGAAAAAAACTTGATCTTATCCAGTGTAAAATTTTCAAATCTGCATCTTATCTGCTGTAAATTATGAAAAAATTGCGCCTTTTTAGTGTACATTTAAAAAAAACCTGCGTCGTTTCCTTGTAAATGTTAAAAAAACTGCGCCTTTTCCGAATAAATTTAAAAACTTGTGCCATTTTTACGTAAAATTTAAAAAAGGGGCCATTAGCATGTAAATTTTAAAAACGGTGTCGTTTTTTGTAAATTTAAAAAACTGCGTCTCTTTCGTGTAGTTGTAAAATAAACTACGTCTTTTCCGTGTAGATTTAAAAAATTTGCGCCGTTTTTGCGTAAATTTTAAAAAAATGGGCCATTAGTGTGTAAAGTAAAAAAACTGCGTCTCTTTTGCGTAAATTTTAAAACAAAAGTGTATTTTCAATTTTAATGTTCGTAGTGTATTTTTAAAAATCCTTTGTAGGCCTAGTTGCGCTACTGGCTTCTGTAGGTATAGGAAGATTGTCAGCAAGTCAAATCAAAGCAAGTCAAGTCGGGAAGACAAGTACAAGTCAGTCTGGATCGTCCACGCATATTTTTTCTTTTCCAGACTGACGGTCTTATTGCGGGGAGAGGATATAAGACTTGCCTGCCATATGTTATTTTAAATAAATCTTATTTAATAACTATAAATAGAGACGAAGCGATTGTGTGACGGAGACGAAGAAGAAGACGACGACCTTCTTACGCTCACAATCACAATTATGATGATGATTATATATTATGTATGTAGGTGTGTACACACGATAATAATATGACTACAGTCAATGCTTTCAACTTGTTTTGTGGCAGCTTGGTTCTCTGTTTACGTGCTCACTAACGTAAGTAAATGAAAGGATCTTTTGAATTCCAGTTTGATTATCGGCAAGGAATGAAAACAACCAAAGTTGGAATTGGAATTTGAAATTAAGTAGATTCAATAATTCTGTGCAAAATATTTGCCATCTCCTTTGAATTGAAGGTACATCTGATAGTATCATGTGGAATAATGTATTCCTATCTAAATAAATATATATTGCTGATCAACCAAATTACAGTTATAATTAAAAAGTATATACATAGGGGAGGGATATACCTATAGTGTGTCGTATATGCAGTACAGTAGTTAGTAAAGTTAATGTTATGTACAAAGGCCTACTACTTCTTTCATCATCTCGAGCTCAGTATCTTACAAAATCAAGAAGTCATCACAATAAATAATGTATCATTTTTCTGTTTTTATCCATCACAAGACCAAGACCAGCATGAGATCAGGACCAGTATCAAGACCAAGACCAAGACCAAGTTACGCATGTACCTACATCAAAGAGCATTTTGTAAAGAAAAAGTAACTGCATACATTTTTGCGTAGCTTTGGGGACACTACGTAACCCCAGTCCCCATGCGACAAAAATCCACATAAGGAATAAATCTGGCCAGACCAAGCCAGAACATACCAGACCAGACCACACCAGACCAGGCCACGTTCAATTTATACGAATTCAAGCATACCAAAATTCTTCCTATGTGTTATTGAATCTAGAAGAAACGCATGTGGTGTACTAACTAGTGGGCATGCTTTGATATTGAAAATTGAAACCTTTTTCCTTCATATATAATACCTTTGCCTTTACCTAGATAGGTGTATACGCATACTCTAATACCATACACCATACAGACAGTAGCGTAACTTGGTCTAGGCTTTTTTTAATTTTAAAAAAATGCACTGCGCGATTTAACATTTTCAAGAAAAGAAGCATTTTTTATTTAAACGAAAACGACGCAGATTTTTAATTTACACAAAAACGAACCAGTTTTTTAAGAATTACAAGAAGCAGTTTCTTTAAAGTACACGAAATCGAAGCAATTTTCTAAATTACACGAAAATGACCTAGTTTTTTAAAAATCTGTTTAAAGGAGACGCAACTTTTTTTATTTTACACAAAGACTATTTAGTTTTTTTAAAATTTGCATGGAAAAGGCTCGATTTTTTTATAACTTACACTAGATAAGCTGCAGCTTTTCCAGTATTTTCCAGCCCTACAAGAAAAAAATCCTGCAGGCGCTACTGCATACAGGCCTACAGATCCCCAATGAGATGAAGTATGTAACATAGTAGCTGATGTAAACACTTTGAAAGTGAACTCTGGTGATACGTTATGGTAAATTGTAATGTGGAGTATTTACAAATTAGAGTTCGAATTCGGGTTTGGCACAGTCGTATTAATGTGGGTATAAAATATCATTGCAACGTGATCCATGAAATTGTTTTTCACATGGCAAATCCTCAAATTTACGGTTGTATAAAATTAATTATTATTCTAGCCGTGCTTGGACTAGAACTCTATGTTTTGTTAAGTTGTACTCTACTCTACCGTATTTTATGTGGAGTAGGTTGATTTGTGACTGAAGACGTAAAGGTGATATCTATTTTAAAAAATCATATGGTAATAAAACGGATATCCCGTTTTTCCCCTTCAAGGACGATAATAGAGATAGCTGGGTCCATGTGCACGCTTATATGAGGAGACCCGAGACGGAGACCTCCCTATTACCTATGCCTATACCAATTATGGGTATACCATGCGCTCGATTCTCTCCCAGTTAAGGTAAAATAAGCAAACTAATCTGTGCCTGTGCAGTGCTGAACTCAAGTCAAGTACCTACTCACAAGCTGACACTGACTCGCGTATGTTCAGCTGACATTGTTTGCACATGGGTAAATGTTGCATGTTACTTAAGTAACGCCAAGGGCATAAACAGGAGCATTTACATACATACCTACTTACTCTACGGTTAAACACAAGTGAAATTAGATTTACACGGGAATGCATACGAGGATCATTACCTAATACAATAGAATAGACATCACTTCATGGGTATATCGAGTATATAATTATATGTAAGTATATCCAAGATGCATACATATACAACATGAGCAAGTAATTTGATATTTTTGCTGCCAGCAATTTGTTTTAATTATATTACAGTAACGGAACGCTATGAAAAGTCTTCAACCTTTACTTTAATATTCATAGCTGAGTTGATGTTGATAGTTTCCACAGAATATGCTTTTATTTTATAACCTTTGCGAGCAAGACGTGAGTGGTGAGACCATTCGAGGATATATGCGTAGTCCATTATTATTTTGATCTTGGATTTGCCGTGGACGCAGGTATGTAATTCAATCTGTTATTCCCTTACACAGTTTCTCCATTTCAAATTTCTAGGTAGGTAGTAGTACGTATTACTTGAACGAGTACGAGAACAGCTACAGCAGCAGCAGCAACAGCAACATCAATCCGATGCAATACTGGGCTCGACAAAATATCACAGTTCAGTACAGTACTCAGTTACTCAGTACTGAGTACAGTCGGGGGATATACCTATATCTATGTATCTATAAATCCCTAACAACCAAACCTACTCATGCTGATCTGGATGTATGGAGACGTGAACTAAACGGAAACTGTTCCTCTCCCAGAACAACTTCCACGTAGGTAGGCTCATAGATATTCTGAGTTTTGCGAATTGTTCAGCATGGATGCAGCTTCTGCTCGAATCAGTGTACTCGATATCAGGTAAATGAGTGAGGAGATTGGAAGGAATTGTGCAAGGATAATTATTGAAGGAGCAGTTGGAGCAGTAAAGCAAGACTTGCGTAGCATACAATTCGCGTGTTGTTGTTAGGTCCTTAGGTGTTTGGATTGGATTTGGAAGTGGAGTGAATCACAGAACGACGGTCTATGCAATTATAACCTGATAACAAGAACAAGTGTATATTATAGGATGGTGTGCAGTGGTATAGAGAACGTGCTCGTGGAAACTGGGACGGTACATCTAGTCCTCACTGGAATCCAAGGAAACTGAAACTGGTGGCATTTCCATATAATTACATACACCATACTACATACCATCTACTATACACTATTACTCTCATATAAAGACTGTCAGCACTTACCTGTGCAAAAGACAAAGTCTTGAGCACAGATAGAAGGGTAAAAAGCCTGATTGATTTTCAACTGTTTACTCTCAGCAAATAGTACACAACCTGGACTTACGATTAGACGCAGAACAACCGTGCTAGCACAGCTTCATCACCAGCACTTTCCACAATATTTCATATCATAATCACCAAGTCAGGAAGACAATCGAAAACGAATTGTTCCGCACCAGTCTGAATAGAACTGTGCTTGCTCCAATATTTGCATCAGTATCAGTAACAGTAGAACTCAAAAGATAGGAAAGAAAAAGAACAAGGGAAAAAGACTTGTGAACTCTCTACTATACCTATAGACGCTTAACAAGCGATGAAATAAGAGAAACAAAGAGTAATAATTATTACTAATATTTTGTCATTGGTTAACCACACGTGTCTAACTCACGTTTATCTGATTACAGTGCATTCGGAATACTAAACTAAAACTGAATCAGTCACGACATGCGAAGTCCCAGTGCACTGTCAAATCTACAGTCGCCGCAGGCATTTCTGACGGGAAGCATTTGACTGTGTTGTAGTGTCAAGTAAATATTTGATTGTCGTTGTACAAAAACTACAGCTGTGCTAAACAAATAGGTAAATGTGTGACAGTCTTTTAGAATTTAAATTAACTACAATCATTAATATTGTATATAGGCATCCTCACTAGGTGAATTCTCCAACTTTCTTTTTCCTACTCCATATTCATATCCTTTCCTTACCCCATGCCAAATATTCTACTGGAGTAGAGTTCCCCCTAACAGTAACAGTACCGTCTTCAATTCACAAGATCCCTTCACAACTACCATCCACAATCAAACGTTTTAACTCTTGGGCTATTATTATTTTTGGATATTTAACAAAAATACTACATAATTACACAGGTATAGGTATACCATCAACATCAACATCCACTTCCATATATCATCAAGTATAAAGCACATGTTGAAAAAAAAGTACAGTAGTAATAAAAATTCGATCCAAAAATAATACACAGAAATGCCACACACCTAAAAATAGCGCTAATTTATTTTTAAAACCTTCAGCTTTGATTAAAACTGTAATTAAAGCTACAGACAGTGTGCTGTTCATACCTTTCATCTTTCTTTGCCAGTAAAGTTGTGACTCCAAGACTTATGTACAGTGGTGCACCAAAATTAGGTAAATATAACTTACCCTCACCCTTAAAATAACACTAATTTTATTTTTTGTTTAATAAACTTTGCCTTTCTCTCTTACCCCCTATCATCTCAACCAACTAAGTAAACAAAGCAACAATCAATTACACTTCCTACCTAAAAATAATCTATCTCACAATCAGCTAAACAACAAAACAATTAAGGTCTAATTATACACCACTTATAAACAATACAATTTCAAAAATCATCATTAATTCTGTCTCTGTAACTGTTAATTTTCATTTGTTTACGCTTAATTTCTTCCTACCTGCATTTTTTGGATCAACATTCAAATCCTACAAAATAACATATTTCATGTTTCTCTCCTCTTTTATTTTTCCTCTTTGCAGAATCACTGGAAGTGTACATATTACAACACCATTAACCAACCGCGTTCTATAAAGTACCACTCGCATCTCCCTGCAATAAACCATTAACAAGGAAATGTTAAACGGTTAGCCGTTCAATCTACACTAATTAAAAAACGAAAACAACTATTAAATAAAAGTGAATTTTAAAAATATACCCCCCTGTATTTTCGTCTTGCGATTTTCAACATCTGAACATCATTATTGTTTCACCACAGCAAAAAAAACATAAAATACCTAATCACCTTGCAATCATAATTCTAACGATAATAACAATAACAATAATAACGAATCCTTACTCCACAAAATTCTACAACTGACAACAATTACTGACATTTATACCGATACGATACATACATAATTAACTATACATACATACGATTTTAACGTGTGAAAAAGTCAAAGGTCAAGTGAACACAATACACATGAATTAGCCCCGCAGTGGTTGGTTCTCTAACACTTATAATTATTTAATTTTTATTCATCTAGTCGATAATCGGCCATAGCCTTTACACCCACTTTAACTTACAGTTTTACCACTTGGAAAAGCTTAATAGTGAACAATTAATACAATTAGATCCTATTGTGATTGTGCAATATAATTGTTGATAGTGACATTTCAAGTCCTCGTTCATATCATCTCTTCTCCCTTAGGGGAAGGAAATGAGTAATTAGATTTGGAATTGGAACCGAAATCGAAATCGCAGTAGGATAAGAAGGTGAAGTGCAGGGATATAGGACATGGTGGAAATGAAATTAGAGTTAGGTACGGTTTGAGAAAGAAGACGTGGTAGGTATTAGGTGAAGTGAGTGGCATGGGATATTGAGGAAAGGACAAAAGAGACAAGTGAAGTTTGGACAAGTTTTGATTTTGGTTTTGTGGGATTGCATTGGGGGGACTGTCGTCACCTGGTGGCGAGTGCTGCGACTGTTAGTGCGGGGAAAGGTGAAGAAACGCGTGGATTGAGGAGAAGATAGCGGAGAGGAGAGCAGCCATAGCGAGAGGAGCTTTAAGGAGAACGCATCCCTTGAGCTGTACGACTGTGTGGACTGAGTGTTGATCGCTGGGTTTATTGGAGGAGATGTGGGAAAGTTGGAGTGTTTGTGGATTGTGACTTGGTGGGAGAAGAAGCTTGGGCTGGTTCGCCTCTCAGTGCAAGTTTGGTGGGATTTGGTGGAAGAAGTGAGTTCTTCGTTGGTTTGTTCCTGACTCTGGTCCTCGTCTCTTGCTTGGAGGAAAGTGGATGTTTTCGAATGTGTATTGGTTTAGTGAGGAGATTGGGATTGGGAGCGGAGTGCTGGATGGATTCGTATGGATGGATGATGGTTGTGTGCTGTGTGGGTCTGTGGGATCGTGTGGTGAATTGAGTTGGTGAAGTGTTCGAGTTGGAGGAGCGATTGCGCCCTGTACTTCTTGAGTTGTGTGTGAAGGGCGAAGGCATCAAGGCGGGCCTCTTTGCAGGTTGCATTTTGATACTCTTTCAATATTATCCCTACGCCATGCTAGACCGACGGTCCAGAGTCAAGTCGAAGAGGTACTTGTCCTGAGAATCACCAAATTCAACCCTGACAACATTTTGACCATCCACAAGACACACTCACCTATAACGGACACACTTCCTTCCTACCTTCTGTCTCTGTCTATCAATCTCCTCCAAGTGTCAGGCCGTCAATCAAGAGCAAATCCCCCGAACAACCTGAACGGTTCCATCGTCATCGGCATCCTCTACAAGTCTAACCTCATCATAATCGTCATCGTCCGATACTCATACTCATCATTTCGTCAACTCTTCACCTTCACATTTATATACAAATCAAACAAATCAAAGCAAATTGGTCCTTTCTAGTCCACAAGAACAAATAGATTACAGTCATTCATTCACCTACCTACTTGATATAAGTTGATTTTGATACACAGTACCGTACCGTACTCTACTTGCTTCATTTAGTACATCTACTGGGACTTGACTTGCTTCCTTGCTTCTTTCCTAGACCAAATCAAATCCTAATTCAAAACTGGAACTCTCTAGGCATTCACCGAAGTGAGTTATTTACTCTATACCTATAGCTATATATATGTACTCATATTCCTAATCCTAATCGTTCATCATTCATGGTTGATCGTTGATCGTGTTCCCTGAAAGAGAAACAAGAGGTAGGGTTCAATTTCGTTGAATCCAGACTAAACTACTAGACTAGTAGACTGTAGCAAGGACAGAAGAAAAGAACGGAAAGTAACGGTTTAAATATCTACCTACCTAGATCAAGATTTAACATTGGCAACTGAAATAGAAGAGGATTAAGGAAACGAGGATCGGGAGAAAGACCAAGAGAAAAAGAAGTTGAATTACGAGCTACTGCGTTCAACATTCAATATTCAGCAGTATCAGTAACTATTGACTATTTAGTATATTTTGTAAGGACTAAGGAATTTGTTCAGTGACCTGGGCTCCTGGATGTACCACCGACATGGCAGGTAAGGGAGACTGGAGAGTTTGTTTATTTTTCATCCTATTGTTCGTTACTATGATTGATGATAGTCAATAGTTAATCATTGATAGTTCGATTGTTGTCAATTTCTATTTACTCTGGATAGTGATGCTATTTTAGTGAGTGTGGTATATTAGTTGTTTAGTGTGATATGAGTAATATGTATGTAACTGATAATTACACTTGAATTTCTTCATACCAATTACATTTCGTTGTTCGTATTTTTTATTATTATTCATTTTGATTTTGTTCGTTGTTTTTTTTTTGTTTTTCCAAGTTTCATTGTTCATGGTCAGTTGTATTTAATGTTTTGTCATTCGTGATTTTGAATTTTCGTTTTGAGTTTTAGTTGAGTTATATTATTATGTAATGTTGATTGTATTGAAAGAATTATGTGATTTAGAAATGTGTTTATAATGTGTGTTTAGTCAGTAAATGTTCGATGTAGTGTTGCTGGTTGCCGGAAATTGTTCTTGATGCTTACTTACGTGCTATCTACCTATCTTTAAGTATGTCCAGTAGCAAGTAGTGTTGATTGAACTTCTCGTGTTCTGTCATTTCCTCGCTTCTTAATATGTTGTGGGTTGTCTATGCATGGATTATTTGACCATGCCATTTTGTATTTTTTGCATGTTCTGCTGGGGTGCTTTGAACGTTGATATTTTGTATGATTTTCATGTTATTCTTATTTTAGTGTGTGCCATCGGTACTATTATGTCCTGCTGTCACTCTGCAGTTGATTTACATTTGTGGAATAATTGTCTGCATGAGTAGTCATAGTGGTGCTGGTGAACGCTATATGTATTTGGTATCTGATATTGTTGAAATATTGTTTGCAAGTCTATTCGATATATTTGTAATGGTGTACTTTCTTGTGAATGTTGATTAAAATGAGCTGCTTTTTGGTGCATGTCGCTTTTGTGTTGAGTGTTTGTACCTGGGTGATGTTATTTTTGAACGGGTGTTGTGATTGTTAACGTTTTCCTACTTGCTTTATTTACCTCAAACCTTTATTATGTTGTCGATTTGAACTTGCCCTTTTTACTTTGAAATACTCTTTCTCAATGTTGGTCTTGTGGAGTTGGTTGGCACGTGCTAAAGCGATGCAAAATATTTGAGACGAGCTGTTAATTACAGGCGATCATCTGAAAATGATGTTAGTCAACGATGGATCTGGTGAAGCCTCTCAGGCAAACTACGAATATAGTAAGATTTTCATTAAATGGTTACCTCTTTTTACTTCCAAACTCTGGGGACCAATCCTAAAGCCATCCAAATATTATTTTGATTTATTTATTCATTTATTGCTCATCTCGGTTTTGTCTTGTAAGTTGTTCTTTTCCCGTATGAGATCGTATGAATGTAATTTATAATCTTTTAATTCTATTATCAGATACTATTGTATTTCCTCTGTCCCCTTGTGGTTCGATGGGACAATACCTTGAGCATTAAACCCTCTCCCCTTTCGTCGTGAACTTACTATCAATTGTTTATCGATTGAATTTTTAAATAATAACCCACCCGATTTGATATTGCAACTGCTAATATTGGGTACTTTTCCGTGTACTCTAGTCACTAGTATAACGGAGATGACTTGTTATACATGATGCGAATTTCTGGCAGCCATTACCTTTTGCCTTTATTGCTTCTGATCTGACCCTCAGTAGCGAATGCGAATGTGAATCTTAAAAGCAATAGCAATAGTTTGCATTGATTGCTAAAGGGAGTGGGATACTTTGAAAAAATAGAACTAAATTATATAATTATCTTGAATTTGAAATTTGTGTTTGACGAATTGGATTACTGTTGGTTGATGGCATTAGAAAGTGCAGAGGACTCACCAATGTGAACTTTTTTTGCCCTTGGTTTTTTTTCGATTGGATCGGCTTGATTGGTTTTCTTTTGCTATGCCGGCTTTGTATACCTAATTACAGATAACAATATAGCAATCATAGCCCTTAGTCACATTTATAGAGTAATTTTTAAATTCTCATCGAAATGACTAAAAGGTTTTGTACTTGCAAGCATTAATCCATGAACTTGTTTGTATTATCCATTGTTGTGTTGTGCTGTAGGCAACGGAGAAATCCAGTGGTGCTTTTCTCAGGTAAAAGGAGCCTTGGATGACGACGTCACCGAAGGTAAGAGGATGCATATGTAATTATTATTTACGTAGGTAGATTAATCGTGAATCACTGAATGGACTATTGGATAGAGAATGTGCATGCATATGTATATTTCCTAATAGAAGAGAATGATATTTTAATTTTCTTTTCGGTTAATTTTAGCGGACATTATTTCTTGTGTGGAATTCAATGATGACGGAGAATTTCTGGCAACTGGCGATAAAGGAGGAAGAGTTGTCATTTTTCAGAGAGATCCTGTAGTAAGTTGTGTTCAGTTGTCGTTTTTAAGCTAGCACGCCTTTTCGTAGGTACGATTTGATCATGTAACTTTTACTTATTACTTCAGCTGGTAGTAAGTGTGTATTTATGATGCGGTTGTGTAATTTCAGTCAAAAAACTGCATTCCAAAAAGAGGAGAATACAACGTGTACAGCACCTTCCAAAGCCATGAACCTGAATTTGATTATTTGAAAAGTCTGGAAATAGAAGAAAAAATTAATAAGATAAGGTGGTTACGGAGAAAGAACCCAGCTCATTTCCTCTTATCCACAAACGGTAAGTCTCTCTAAATAACAATATAGTATCTAGTACTACTCGTAGTAAACGCTTTGGAATAAAAACCGATTGCTAAAGTTTGTGTAAGTTTAACACTTGGCTGTGATTTTGTAATGCAGACAAAACTATTAAACTTTGGAAAGTATCGGAAAAGGAATGGCGAGTTGAAGGCTTGAATTTGAAAGAAGATTGTGGAACTTATCGAGACGCTTCCTCAGTAACTACATTACAGGTAAGTTGTTAAATATGCATAAGAAGAGCTCATGGTGGGATGAAGGATCCCAGTAATGGTTTAAAATGTGGCTAGTTGACAAGATGAATATAAGTGACCTTGAATGAAAGAATAAAACGGAAGCTATGAATTTACATGTGAGTGCAAATGTTATCAGGTTCCAACAGTAAAACCATCTCCATTAGTGGTAGAAGCCTCATTAAGACGTGTTTTCGCCAATGCACACACTTACCACATCAACTCAATCAGTGTCAATTCCGACCAGGAAACGTACCTTTCTGCTGATGACCTACGAATCAATTTATGGAATTTAGAAATTACCGACCAGAGTTTTAGTAAGTTTCGATTAGAGCTATATATGCAATTTTGGAAGACATCCATTTTCTTACAAATATGATTTGTACAAGTTGAAGTTTGTTGCACTTCGAAATGTGTTTTTGCTGCTAATTGCTATAAATAAGTGGGTAATAGTGGGGTTGGGGACACATTTGCTTCACGATATGGATTGCAGAACGGGATCTATTTTTGTCCTAGGTTCTGATGTTTGCTCTGTAGTATTGATGAAATTGCAATGACTGGTGCTAATGTAATGGTGTAATGTTGAATGTATGAAAAGCCAACATGCAGATTACACTGTGAATGTTTTTGTTTTATAGACATTGTAGATATAAAGCCAACCAATATGGAAGAACTGACGGAAGTTATAACGGCTTCCGAATTTCATCCTTCGAGCTGTAACTTGTTTGTATATAGTAGTAGCAAAGGAACCATTCGCCTCTGCGATATGAGAGCAGCTGCCTTGTGTGATAAACACGCGAAATGTAATATTTTCATTATTTTTGTACTCATACTTTAATGCTTTAATTATGACGATTCAACTATTTCAACTGCACACCGTCAGATTGCGTGTCTTATGTATACACTTGTAGGAACTTAAAGTGAGAATGGTCTAATTATTGTAGTGTTTGATGAGCCTGAAGATCCAACAAATCGAAGTTTTTTCTCAGAAATCATCTCTAGTATATCTGATGTAAAGTTCTCTTACTCTGGACGTTACATGGTGTCCAGGGACTATTTGGCTATTAAAGTTTGGGATTTGCACATGGAATCAAGGCCGATTGAGTGCTACCCGGTACAGCAGATGTTTCTATTTTTGGAATTATGGATCTGTCTGTGATTGCGATATCCCGTGTTTTACATTTGACTGTGACTATATGCAGGTTCATGAGTATCTTCGTTCAAAGCTGTGTTCACTGTACGAGAATGACTGCATTTTCGATAAATTCGAGTGCTGCTGGAACGGCACTGACACAGCCATAATGACTGGCTCTTACAACAATTTCTTCCGTATGTTTGACCGAAATCTGAAGAAAGACTACACACTGGAAGCATCCAGAGAAGTTGCCAAACCGAAGACGGTTCTAAAACCCCGCAAGGTAATTATTGATCATGCTGTGAGCATTAAACAAAAGCATTTTTAAATTCTAACCATATTAAGGATTTTATGATGACTGTGTGTATTCAACACTAATAGTGTTATATAGAAGTTTTGATTTTAGTAGAAAATTATATTTCTATCACATTTACATCTTTTTGACTATGTTGGGAGTAATAAGTCTGATGTTTTGTAGGTTGGAATGGGTGGGAAAAGAAAGAAAGATGAGATTGGGGTGGATTGTTTGGACTTTTCAAAGAAAATTTTGCACACCGCCTGGCATCCCAAGGAAAATATAATTGCTGTTGCCGCTACAAATAATCTCTTTTTGTTCCAGGACAAATGCTAAGCATTTTATAAAAGATGTCTGCTAAGCTCCATAAAATAGCTGGCATTTATTATTATTTTTTTGTTTTTACTAGCACTCATTTAGACCCTGAAAATCTGATTCACCGCCATCATTTTTAGTGTTTTAATTTAAATTAAATTTCTTTGTTTGTCTTGTTCTGAACTGCATGCTGTTTGAAAAAAACAAACAACAACAAAAGAATTTAATTTGTTTTGAATGAGCCATTTTCTGTATAATGTATGAATTTGAATAAGAGCTCCGGATACTATGACGTCTAGTGTTAGAAAGCATGAGTGAGAAGAGTGTTTGATAATAATTTCATTTCATTTGATCGATTGATTGATTGATTCTGCGTATCATCATCATCATCATCACTAGAAGACTGCTCAAAGTTGAATGGAGTGGGTTTGAAGAAGATATAAAAAAAGAACTTAAAAAACATACAAGTAATTGACAAAAGATGTTTCCACTCATGGTTTTTGTGATTCTTTGCTTTTATACCGTGATCAGGTGAAGAAGAAAAATTAAGAATGTGTTAAGAAAGACCAACAAGTCAGGGTAAATTTGACAGCAAAAGAGAGAAAAAAACTAATTCTTGAGTTGGGATTTTATTCGGCAATATAAGAATATCAAAGTAAAAATGAGTACCACTATTACATTAATACTGAACATTTTGGACGAATCTTAATTTGAAATTAACGTATTTAATTTGGTTTTTCTATTTGTGTTTAACTTTAAATCATTTTCTTTCTCAAAGAAGCAAATAATTCTGTCCAGTGCACATCCTAATCTTGATTTTGTAATTTCAATTTATTCGCAGCAGACTATTTTTTCGGATTGTGTTATGTTATTATTAAATTAAAGTATCATCATACTTTACCCCTCCTCCCTCTTCTTGCATCTCTGAGACGAGCAGCGAGGGTGAGAGGGATATTAAATCAAAAAAGTCTAACCTTCAGTCAGTTGCAACAGCGGAAAATTGTGTGATTGCAATCTATACTTGTGAAATTATTATTATTATTACCTATTTTGTGACATGTGGTATCTAAATATTATTCATAATTTTATAACATGGAATACATTCGTTTTAAGATTCCTTATAATGATGTTTGGCGTTCAAATAATATTTGCTTTTCCTACAAGTGATAAACTCAAACCGCTTGTAAACATTTTCATGAAAACAAAATCTTCCAGCCTTAAGGCTGTATGTATGTTCAATCGGTATTATTACATTACATTACATTACATCAAAAGAGCTGCACTAGTTAGTGACTATGCTACTATGTTCCATTTTGATTCATTACGAAATGTAGTTTTGATGGACCGTTGCGTAACTGACGTACCTACCTCATCTATCTTCCAACCGAATTCACAGAAAGTCTTAGATATTAAAATTAGTTGTATTTAAATTTACATCCTCTTGGTATTGATAAAAGTCGAAAATCCTGTGGTGGAACTAATTCTAGTTAGAATCATTAGGAACGAAATATTTCAGTTTTGTATTTAAATTGCCAAATTGGTTTAGTTGCCGATCAGAGCATATATTGACAGTAAAATATTAGGTAGGTAATTGAAAAATATGAATGTTAGGAGTTAAAAAATGAGCATATTAGTACCTAATAGTAATTTTGGAAAAATTGTGGAATTGGTTTCTACTTTGTTCCCAAATATTTTGCAGCTGGCGCTAAGCAACCTGTAAGCTAAAAACGTTGAAAAATAAATTGGGACCATTTGTATGGAGACCACGGTGTTTAAGATTCTCCTGTATTTCTAAAGCAAAAACCAAGAATGCATCCTCCTACATGACTTGAATTTTATATCCTCGTATGATTAGTCGAATTGTTACCAGACTTAGACTAGTTGCTATTATTTCAGAACCTTTCATTTTTACATTATTTCAAGTCTGAATCTTTCTGGAATATCTGGAGTTATTCTTTGGTCAGAGTGACCAGAGCTATTTTCAGCGTAGCTAATTGAAGTTGTAACATTTCACTAAAAATCAAAAAATAAAGTTATAGAGATGTGAACATTGTATTACTAGTTTTTGTCTACTCAGAACCTGCACAAAAGTTCTTTCTTCTTGGCGGATTAATTTTCGGAGGGCAGTCGCTGTCAATCATAATGTCACCCTTTGTCGTATGTTTAGATTGGGATTCATTAAAATTACTCATAGCATAACATAATAATGATTCGAAATTAGAACAATGGCTATAGCAATTTAGTGAGTTTTAATTGATAAAATTATATTCAAACTTAACAACGCTACAGGGCAGCTGAGCTTAGTATTTCTTTGCTTGCATCGGCACATTTTTCGTTGTTGTTTTTAAGCATGAATCAAATGAGACTTGTTAGCTACCACAAGCATTAACAATAACCGTAACCTTTTATCTGCATTACGGTTACGGTTATTTCAAAGTCACCATGAAGTCCCTGGCAATCTGGGATTCCATTCCATACTCCGTTCCTCTTTTAACGCGATATTTTTCACCAGAGTCTCAGTCTCAGGAGCTGCGGCAGGATTTTTATTCGTGTCGGCCTGGTAAAAACTTGATCTCATCCATTGTATTTTTGTAAAAAAACTGCATCTTATCTAGTGTTGCGTAAATTTAAAAAAAATTGCAGCTTTTCCGTGTAAATCTTAAAAAAACTCGTTTTCGTGTAAATGTAAAAAAACTGCGTCCTTTTCCATTTTCCTGTAAATTTTAAAAAATTGCGTCTCTTTCATATACATTTTTAAAAAACTGCATCTTTTTCGTGCAAATCTTATAGAAGGCAATGTATTTTTAAAAATCCTTTCTAGGCCTGGGGCTAGTAGTTATGCTACTGGACACACTAGAAATTAAATGCAAAAGCAAAAGTATCTCTATCCTTAATTAGCGACATTATTTTATCGACCCATTTAAAATGTTCGTGATAAAAAAATGACAATTAATGTAGACTCGACTTTTTGAGAAGTCCTCGAAGATTTCATTTTAAGTTTGTCAGGTCAGGTGTTTGTGCTACTGATTGTAATTGTAGGGCAAGCGTTCTTCTGCTAACTATGATGACTTACATAATGACTTGACGTTGGCGTTGTTCATTCTCTCAATCGTGTCGTTTGACTGGATTGTGCAGTAATTAATTATATAATTAATAGGATTTCATAATTGAACATTGCACTTCGTATATTGTAATTATGAAATGATGACTATGATGATGTCGAGGCAAACATGAAATGAAACTATATCACGAAATCGCAAGGTAGCGCCAACTTTAAAGCAGTTTTCGTCATAATGCTTTTTAAATGTGACCCGCTGTGGTGGTTGAAAGTTGAATCTAAGTGCACGTAGAAGTCAGTGCTCCTGCAATCAAATCTGAGTAACAACCTTCGAATCTCAATTGGATAACAAATAACAAAAAATAACAATAGCTGGTGATAGAAAAACTTGGCGAGCTATCACACTAATCACTATTTACTATTTCTATTTACAGTCAACTTCTTGAATTGTTTACAAAGCGTTGGAGGTAAAAGTGGCTCAGATTATATCTTTCGATCCTTTTACGAGTGTAATTACACATACCGATAAATTCAAAACCAATTTACAGTACAAGACAAGAAGTAGATCACTTTCATAGTTCCATTCTGGTCGTAGCAACAAAGTCAAAGTAAAATACCGTGTGCTATGCTGTCAGGTAAAATTTAATTAAACTCTACATTTTTGTTACATAGTTACATTGGGTCTTGACTACTTTAATTGTTCAACTAAGCAAAATTACCATTTTGTACGTTATACTTCCAACTTCGTACCGGAAACCGGCATTGTGTATTGCATCTACTGCTCGATTTTGCTATATATACATATGAAATATGGTGTAATGGCGTATGGACTTTGGAGAATGTTTTTTGCTAGTTAGTGATTATTGTCAATTGTTATATTAATACTAAAATATTTTATATTTAGTCCAGTATGCAGAGAAATACATAGATTCAGCAATTGACAATCACAATAGCCGGTCGTACATCCGACCGAGTAGAACTGAGATATTTTTGAAATTCACTAATTTTTTGTAATCCTGTCAAAATATTGCAAAGTACGATGAGATGAGATACGGCGAGGGGACTCGGGTACCCGGCTAATCGGCTAATAATAAGTATTATATATTTATAATTAAGTGATCGACAGTAAGGGGGCTGTGTCGTGATCGAGAATTCTCTGTATGTAGTTTGACATTATTTATCTATAGCTTTTTGACAAGGCATGGTTAAAACGTGTCCTTTTACGCTGTAATATCGTGATATTAATTATAATTATATGTTCTGTTTCTTGTTTCCTTTATCACCTTGAAGGTTTTTAAGTAATAAGTCAGTAAGTAATAAGTCAGTAATAAGTAATGGTTTTTGCCAAATTTTATGAAGCAATTATTTTTGGCAATGTGGTTTAACTAATACGTGTAATGGTATGATAAAAATCTGTCCTTTTGTATTGTTATTTTAAAACCATCCCAACCAGATTGTCATTTAGTGTCATTGAAGTGTGTGAAAGTCATATTTTGTCGCTGTTGCTACTAGGATTTCATTTATGGGGAGGGAAAGCGGACATTATTTAAATAATCCCGTGTTTGTTGCATTGACTTTGACTACTGACTGCTATATTTTTGTGGTACTAGGTACATAATTGTTTTTGCTTCTGTTGAATATAGAATTGAACCAGGACTGATATTACAAGAAGCAGATTCGTTAATTCTTGGAATGGTAGTTTCGCGGGAAGCAGTTGCACTTTTAAGAAATGGAATATTCGCTGTTAATAAAGTGAAAGATGTAACATCAGCTGAAGTGCTCAATAGACTGAAACAAATTCTGCATGATGGTGAGTTTAGTGTACGTTTTTATCCCATGAAATAATATGTTCTACCAAAAGCAATTAAAAACGGATGTTACTCTTACTACTATTATTATGTTAAAATCGAAGCAAGCACTGTGTTGGATTCAAAATCATGCCTTCAAATCGATGCGACCATTTAATTTGGAGTAACCTTTGGAAGTTGATAGCAAAAACAGATGTATTAATTAAAATAATTGTGGAATTAGATATGAGAAAATGAGATAACTTGTTTTTCTCGATGAAAAAGGTAATAATTATTGTGCATCGTGGGTAATTGTATCGTACTAATTTTTTATTTCCCTAGTTTTTTTATCGTGATCGAGGGTACATACATGCCATGTTATACTTGTTTTTACGTAAACGCTTGCTATGTTGCATACACCTGATGTATGTTGTGTGCATGTTTAGAAACATTTGCATTGCACAAAACAGATTATGTAGGTGCATTTGTCCTGCGAAGAAATAGGTAATCGAGTTTTCTGTTTGTATCAGGTTCCCATTGTGAAATTATTCATTGGTTTATTAGCCATGATTACAGTCATCTGATTAGCAGAGTGTTTAATCTTTTTAGTTCGATAGATATTTAGAAATAAATATTCACGAGAAATACTGCGTTATATGCATGTATGGTAATCCTATTTGAAATTTTTATACAACGTACACACCTCTCCGATACATTTTTATGATGGAAAATAAACCTACTCTGGTGGAAGTTTTGGAGTTAAATTAGAACAACTTTTGTAAAAATATGCTTTTAGGCTGTGCAAACTTGATGGTGATGCATTCGCGTAAAATAATTTGCAAAGAACCACACAAACTTTTTATATTTTTTTTTACTCATTTTAGTTTCTTCTTTTTCTTTATACTACCGTGTAATCATTAATCTGGAAGAATCTATCAGATAATAAATGTTCAGTTGGCATTGTTGGCGAATGAAAGACGGCTGACTGAAAAGTATATTGGATGTAATTTATGTGTGCATAACCGTCGATGGAATCGAATAAATATTGACTGAGCAGTAAATGAAGTTTTTAGATCGAAGTACAAGTTATCTATGGGACAAGGAGAATATGTAATTTGCATGAGTATGAGTATGATTAGATGACAATCTTGTAAACTGTAATTTTATTCAGGGTCACAAGTAGAACTGATAGAATTATTACCAGCAGAGAAAATGGAAAAAAAATTCGTATAGAGATGAAGATAGCACGAAAGTATCGACAAAACTCGTGTTATATTCTCCTAGCCTATAGCGTTCACTATCCAACTTTCCATTACCGAACAATAGAGCCGTCTGTCCATACGAGGCGTGTAGAAAAACACCAGAGAACCGATGCGATGGTAACTCCTTTGCATTAAGTACCCGACCGAAACCTGTTTGATGTAGCCTGCGAGAGGTAGCTGAATGTGTGCAAACATCCTATTAAAAATGTTTTTTGTTAATAAAACTAAACCTTTAAGTGACCTGGGCATCGGTGTAGTAAAACATGCAGTATTGAGCTTAAATAAACATCAACTTAATTGCGTTATCTATCTTCTTCACTAATAAGTTTTTCTTTGTCTTCGCCACGTTCCACGTAGGTGTTGTATAGAGAATTTAAGGGAAAATTGACAATCTACGTGCACTTAAGTATAGGCGCCTATAAACTTGTGAAAATATTAACTTTTCTGTCCCCATGGTGAAATCTCCTTAATATTTACCTAGGTACGTGCATAACTTTTAACCCTTGCACAGCAAATAAATACCTACTTGTGTGTGTCAATGTACATACGTAGGTAGCAGGGTACTTATGTAAGCATGGGCATGAATTTGATTCGATACGAAAGTACTTTATGTCACTAAAGTAGTTCCGGGTTCGAGAAATGGAAAAGAGTTTTGGAGAAACTGATTGGTCTGTGAATACGAACCGAAGTTTCTAATGCATAACTAAATTACTCGGATCGTGGAAAAATAATGTGAAATGAGAAATTAGACTTTTGTGCTACTGGAGAGGGATCACTGGAACTAATTTGAAGATTTCTTTGAGTGCGATGGTGTAATTGAAAAGTTGTAATTGTTTAAAACCCACAGATATGACACCGGAATATCGTTCCCATCCACTTCGAATGGGTCATGGCGGAACGCTGGATAGAAGTGCAGTTGGCGTTTTGGGTTAGTTTTCCTTCCAACTTGTGATTGCATGCATAAATTGTTCTCGTAAAGAACTCTGAAACGAAGGTGAACACCACACCACACCAGCCAACAGTTTTGACTAAACTCAGCCGAAAGAAAGAAAGGGAACGAATGCATTGTACTGGGCTAATTACTTTCATTCACAACATCTTTTATGACTTGTGAAGGCGGCACGCTAAAATGCAACTGTTCTCTCTTTCATTTGATTTGCACATCCTAATGGCAAAGGGAGAAATTTAGTAGCGTGTGCATTACTCGTCGTGGATACATTAGTCTTTGACTGGGGTAGCGAAAGCGAACCTGCCAAAGTGCATGTGAAAGAGAGAGAGCGAGAGAGGGGTATAGAGAGAGAGAGCACGGCAGTTTTCCGGTCGGTGCAATCGCGAGAAGAAAGTTGACTCTGTTATTATGGAAGCTCATGTGTAGTGTGTGTGCTTGCCCTGGCCTCCCTGTCCAAGTCCATACATGTAGTCATAAGTTGACGTAAATTGTACTTTGTACTCACACAGAAAAGATCAATAAAGCAATTGATGTAAAAGAGGAGATGACAGAATTTACGCCTTCCAACCCTGTCTACCTACAACAGTGCTTTTTAAACCCTTTAATGTAGTGATTCACTCAGGGATATTAATGAGTGTGCATGTTCTAAGTAACTATACGAGAGGGAATAATTTATACTTGTGTTCTGTAGCCCATGGTTTTATTATTAATGTTGTGTGAAGTTATAGGCCGAACGGCAAAAGCTATGTTCCCCTTGATACCCACGTGAAACGGTGCATTGATGGTAGTAAAGGAGAGGGTAGCGTAATATATACATAAACTCTGACTCTATCGTCATCGTGTGTGCGTGTGTTTTACGTGACGTGAGCAACTGTCGCGAATATAGGCATACATAAATACATTACAAGCTTCCAAGGTGGCTTGTAAACTTGTAATAAAGCTCAAGTTCTCGTTCAATCCTCTTGCACGGCTAGTGTAAAGTAAAAGTGTGGGCACACATCACTTTCCCTTGTTTTCTCTCCCTATTAAACCCACCTATCGTTCCCGTTTTCACTCAACGCAACGCACGTAGAAAATACGATACGATAGTTTCAGGATGGAGAAAGCTTGTAGATGGGAAAGTCCGCTTATGGGTTGACAAGTGAGAATATGGTAAATGTTACTGCAGATAAAATATCTCATTACGAACGTTTAAATTTAAATCAGATTTCTTTTTTCAGCTTAAAGGTTGTGATAACCTTTTTATGTTGTGGCTTTTAGTTGTGGTCGGTCGCCTCTTGTACAGTTAACTTTGTCGTGGCGTTATCATTCGTGGGCATCGTTATTTATTATCATACGTATATGCATGTTTTGACGTTTATTAGTTTTTTTATTAGTAACTGCATCATGATGATGATGATGGCGGTGGTGGCGGTGGCGGTGTTGGTGATTGGATGAAGAAGAAAAGAGGAAGAAAATAGAAATGACGCTGTGTTTTCTGTTTTGTCCGTAAATAGTTGTAGGTGTCAATTGGGGTTGCAAGGAATTGCCCCTGATGCTGCATGGATCGAAGAGTTATGTGGCCGTGGGACAATTGGGAATTGCGACGGATACTTATAATGAAACTGGTCAAATTATAGACGAACGTCCGTATGGTAAGTGGTCTCAGTTGAAAGATCCACAGAGTAGACAATAAGTTTGAACTGCTGCATGTTTGGATGTACTCATACAAGTTATTTTTAGCGATGGAATTGAAAATGGTGGTATAGGGAACGGAAGACGGGAGTACTAATTTAATTAAGCAACCACTTCCCTATACTTGTAATTTGTAGCTCATATCAGTGAGAGTGACATGGAAGGTGCTTTGAAGAATTTTGTGGGTGATATTTATCAGAAGCCACCAGTTTACTCTGCACTCAAGCTGAATAATAGGCGTTATTCAGATCTCGCTAGGTTCGTATCTCGTTTCCTTGTACTCGTTTCCTATTCTCGATCGTCTATCGTCTAGTATTTATAGCTCTTGAAGAGAATTTGGAATATGGTGAAATTGATGCTGTATTCATGTTCCATGGGTATAAATAAGGAATGTTGGTTGGTTGGGCGGATGGACGGATGAATGTTTCGAGGTTGTAAATAAAATAACGTCTTTGGGTTTTTGGGTGAGCAGGGAAGGTATTCAAGTAACTCCGAAGGAGCGGCTAGTACGTTGCTATAGTGCAGACTTGACGGATTTTAGTCCACCGTTCTTCACACTTCATGTACGGACTGGAGGTGGATTCTACATTCGGAGTCTCATCCATGATTTAGGCGGAGGTAAGCTAACCTAACACTAAAACAGACTAACACGTACTCACATCGTATTGTCGGCTGTGGAATGAAATGGAACTGTGTGTAATGAGAACGAGAATTGGAGTCGAGGCTGGAGATAAAACATGTATACATGACACTCTTGTCTTCCTCTTTCTCCTTTCTACCTCTCCTCGTCCACCATTCACCGTTCACCATTACTTGCTCTGCCATTTCACAGTCTCACTCTTTTAAGTCTCAAAGATATTTGAGTTGGAATTTAATGACATCGAACGGACATTGTTCTCTTCTATTCTGATCGATTTCGTTCTCGTCTCTCTTCTCCTTTCCTCAGTTTTAAATTCGTGTGCATACGTACGGCAGCTGCAGAGAATACAACAGGGACCTTTTACTCTTCATGATTGTCTCAACGAAAATGAATGGACGTCGAAGAACATACTGGATTCAATTCTCCTATGTAAATTGAAATTCAGTCAGTACGCCCGTCGAATGAAAAACATGGGCTAATTCTTTAGTCTCTCCGTAGCTTGTTAACAACCTTCCTCCAATAATGCTATACTCATAGCATAGCTGCCGGTGGTGAACTTGGCCAGCCTTCATGTCGTCGTCGAATCGTCCAAGAAGTCGTCATCTGTATGCATGTACACATTAAGTGCTGTTTCCAACTCAACACCCCTCTTCTGTACCTACCTACTTCAATTGTGTTATGGGTACCTACGTAACTACGTATGTATAGGTATTCTAGGTGTGTACCACTACGTGTAATAAGTTTCGTTTTCGTACCGACCCTCTTCTCTTTATGTCTTTCCTTCTTACGTGCAATTCGTTCAAGGAGTATATGTATATATGTAATTCACAAATTATGCAATTTATCTACTCGAGCCGATGAAAGGAACACAGCCTCTTAATTAATCAATCAAGAAAAATTATAAGAAGATAATACAACTACTAATTAGATTCAAGTGGATTTGATTGGAATGGACTGGACTGGGCTCCACTCAACTGGTCGTTCTCCTAGAAAATTCTCTTTATTCTTAGAGAGTTCAATATCTTTTAGTATGTTTTGTGTAGATCATCTCACTTAATTGATACCTACCCATCCTCCTATAGGTATGTATTAGGTACCTAGCCACGTTCTCAGTATCTGACCGACCAGACAAACTTTTTTTAATGAGGGATAATTCAGCGTGCTGTAATAATGAGCTGAAAGGTAGTTTTAAGGGTAATATTAGTACTAATTTTATACGTGTGTAGCCAAGTCAGAATGGCGGATGGTCATCACCCTCTACTGTTATTGTAAGCAAATGTTTAAATAATCATGATCATAAAGGAATAATAAATGGAATACATGAATCGTTAAAAGCGTCAATCATCACGTGGGATCATTTAAGCTACCACAGCTATTTCGACTTCTCTTACTCTTACTATAGCTAATGGCTTTCACAAGCACAAGAGTCATACAACATGAAACTAGAAGGTAAAAGTAGGTAGGTACTTATTGCTTTGCGTTTCATTACGCTCCTATTTCCATCTCAACCATAATTGCTCCGGGTCTATTTTCTAACTATTATTTTATTTATAAAGAGAAGAACTTGATAGCATTGTGTTTCCACTTATTATGTCCATCACACGGTGGAGATCGGCATTAATTCTTTGTACATTGGACAGTTGAAGTCTTGAAGTAATGTAATAGGAAGCGTTTCGAGACGACGATGTTTTGTATTTTGTATTGTATTGCATCGCATGAAAGTGGCGTGACGGTGAGATTGCACGTGTTGCACTGTCTTGGACTTGGAATGGAACAAGCCGACGAAGGAAATGAAGAGAGTGAGAAGATGCGGAAAAAATTGAATACGTCGCCCGTGTTCAAGTCCGTGTCTTGCCTCCGCTAAAACTACAGCTTCAATGACAACTAGAAGGAGCAGGGAAACCCGGGTTCATTTCCTCTCCGTTCCTATCATCCACATCCACTGTCCTTAGTAGCAATTCTTCCATGTCATCCCATGATTTGCCATGCCTTGCCACACCATCCTCCAACACCCTCGCACTTTTCTCCCATACCCTCAGTAGCGTAACTAGGCGTAGGCCATGTAGGCCAAGGTCTACGAAGGATTTTTAAAAGTACACTGCACGATTTAAGATTTTCACGAAAACACGCTTTTTTTTAAAAACAAATTACCTCAAAGAGACCGCTTTTTCAAGTCTACATGAAAGCGACCCAGTTTTTTAAAATTCGCTCGAAAATTGCTGTTTATTTTAATTTTCAAGGAAAGGGCGCAGTTTTCTTAAAGCACAAAAGAGGCGCTGTTTTTGAAATTTATGCGAAAACGACGCTGTTTTTTTAATTTCCACGGAAAACATTGCAGTTTTTTTTTACACAGAAAAGGCGCAGTTTTTTTAAATGTGCACGAAAACCACGACGTTTTTTTTTACACGGAAAAGGAGCGTTTTTTTATACTTTACACAAGATATAAACTTTTTTTTCAATATTACACTGGATGAGATCAAGTTTTTTCCAGGCCTACAAGAAATTAAAAATAATCCTGCTTGCGCTACTGGATACCCTCCCTGGCTGCCTACCTCCGCTCCGTAGGTGCTAGCATGATCATTACCGTACGTGCTTCTATGGTTGAGAAAGTTAGAGACATTTAATACAATGGAAGCAAGCAGAGTCGGAATTGCAATTGAGCATCATTGCTATTTGAAGAGAAACTGAAAGTGAAACTGAAGCTGGAAGGGTTTGATCGTAGAGTGCGTGTGTCGTGTCGTCCTCCTCGTGGTGGAAGTGGAAGTGGAAGGATAAAAATGTCATGGTATGGTGATATAATAAACGTTGGTTCGTAGTGACTAGTGAATGGATTGTACATACGCTGGTCGGTCTCGGTCTCGGTGCTGGTGGAGATGAGCCAAATTTCGGTTATTACCATCTCAGAGTCAGTTGTGTGACTTGTGACGTCCTGTGTGTGTCTGCGTGTGTGCAACTGACTGACATGTTGTCAGGTCGTTTGCAAAATCTTTCCACAACAATTTACTCACGATTCTTCCGCTTTCCATGCACATGCCATGAATTCTTCTGGATGTGGATTATTTGTTGCATGTATATTTATAGGCAATCATTCCATGTCAACGTTTTAGTTTGTACAAGGTTCTCCTAAGGACTTACTTACTTTCCATTTCATCCTTCCTCCTCTTCTTCTAGAGAACCCTGTAGGACTTTGCCATCAAAATTTGAGGAAAAAGTTGTTTGTTTACTCGTAGATAAAACCTATAATTTAATTCAGTTCGTGTATGGAATGCCGAGCTTTTGACATGTTGGTGTGTAAGCATCTTGTACTTTTTTCCATTTCTTATTATGAATTATGTCTGAACATGATGATTATTAGATATTAGTTGTCATTATAATGTGGCTTACTTCTACATTACATTATCTTCCTATGTATGTATATTACATGTAGTGAACATCCAACAGGGTTTTTTTTTGGTGGGTATCATCATGCCATTGTGAATTGTAAATTGTGATTGTTTGGTTCCATCAATTGTTGAATCAGTAATGGTAATCGTAATCGTACTCATGAGCTTTCTGTTATTACATGGGAGATGTTGTTACAATGTACAATATTCAAATAAAAAGTTTATTGCACATGATTCCTATTTAATTTTCCAATTTTCCCATGGCCCTGAAATGGGATATTGGCAATTGTAATTACAATTGTAATGTAATGTAATTTTATTTTGATAATGCGTTGAGTGAGTGATGGTGAATTATGCCTCAACTTTTAATTTGCTTTTTAGATTTTTAGATGTAATAATTATAGATTAGAATTACAACGCAACAATAATTTGCCATGAGCTAATGAAATATCCTCAGATGTATGTTATGACAAAGTAATGTAAAAGTTGTAGATTGTAAGAGATTCAATTTCCATTTTTGGGTGTATAGTGTAGCAAAGCAACAGCAACGTAGATTCATAACGTAATACCTACTTAATTGGGCAAAATCTCATGTTGATTATGAGTATGAGTATGAAGCTAGAGACTGCAGATGGCCAACGCCTTTCTATAGTTCCGTTCCACTCGACATTTTTATTCTGCGATCGTACCGGTATTTCTCGTGTATTTATTTATAGGTCGACCATCGATCAAAGATTGAACATAAATAAATCGAATAACCAAGGCTCGAGTACGATGTGTGTATCAACATCAACTAATCCCAAGTGGTCCTCCAGTTGCACGCGTTCGATGTTCAGCAATGCAATGCAATGCAATGGTGTGTGCCAGATGCACTATTCTCTCCCAACTCCTTGTGTACAGTGACTACTCAATTTTCCCAATTGTGGGCTAATGTCCACTTGAGCATGTAATTAAATAAAGACATCTTATTCTCGACAAGCTTCTTCTTTAAGGAACGTGGGACATCTGACATTATACATTTGCTACAGTCGCACTCCGAGCTGAAGTAAACCACACGCTAATTTAGATAAATTATATCCTCGTTGAATCTGCAAAATAATCCAAAGGCTTTTGGGACAAAATGTAAAACAAGATATCTACATTCAAAATGTAATTCATATAAATTATTTTGACTTTAGGGAAAATTGCTTTTTGCAAAAATTGCTTTGAACGTCAATAGTCAATATCATTACCCGCTCCCAATGTGCTCCACGATTTACTTTTTTTTCCTTTTTGCCAGCTGATGGTTATTACATACATGAATACCTACGTCTGCACCTTTGAAGTAGGTAGGTAGGTATATGTTTGTATATGCAGTTGTGCAAATATCGAATCCAATCAGGGGCCTACTAGAGTAACACTAGAGTAAATACTACTAGGGGCCTGTATGTGTAGGTACTTACATAGACTGGATCAGCTGGATCTGGATTGGCTGGGAATGACGTAAGAGGGTGCACGTCGATATCCCCTGGTCACTGGTTCTGGTTTATGGGAAATGACAACCTACTACATACAATTACAAGTACAACGCAACGCAAGGATAATTTGCCATGAGCTAATCAAGTATCGTGAGATGTGATGTGACTGATGTGAGTTCAGTTGAGCCCACTGAATGTTCAAGTTAAAAAGCGTAAATTCGTTTGTTTTTACCAGACCTCACCACGTCACAGGATGCCAACGCCAAGCCAGGCGAGGACGAGGACGACAGGAAGATAGACGAGTGGTCAGTGCTCATAATTAGAAGACAAGTTTGACGTTGAAATGAGTGTGGCAGGGAAGGATGAAGTTTTCCTCATGCTCTCCTACTGTGTCCAGTCAAGTTCAGTTGTTCCAGGGTTGGTACGCTGGAGAATTCCAAGGTCTTTAGGTCACATTATTGTCAAAAGCGAAAACCTCTGGTTGGCGGGATGACAAAGCTTTTTGACTTTCTGCGTTTTACTGGGACTTGGGCTTGGGATTTTGCTTTTGGATTTTGAGAGGCAGATATGTAGAAATGAAGGGAAAAGAGAGTCGCGACGGAAAATGTGGAGACGTGGAAAAAGTGAAGAAAATGTTTAATCTAATCTGAAGACTGGTTGCAGTGCAGTGGCAGTGGCAGCGGCAGTGCCTGGTGCTGGTTGTTCTACAGATATCGTGGGATTCTATTCTATGGCAGTCGCGTATGCATCTACACTGTAAAAACAGAACGGAATGCATCTGAAAGTCAAAAACTCGGACGTTGATGATTACAAAAAGGTTATAGTTATTGTCTGGTAGATTTAGTTTTGCGATTCTTTAGATGCTGTAGTTTTTAGAGTGTACTCGTAGGTAGAAGTTGGTTGGCATTTGATGGGATTAGGACTTGTGACTCCCTTAGCAATTTTCTCAAACATGACTCAGACTGTGGTCATTTGAGATAGAATATTTGTGCTCGTAAAAGTCGTTTCCAGACTCGCCCATCTGGACCCGTATGCCGATGCCGATGCCGATGGAAGGACGAAATGGATGAAAAGGGTATATTTGCTATTTGGTCACTTCCTAACCAACCCATAAAAATGAACTCAATGAAACTTGGACCACAGTTCATTCGTCAGTTCGGAAATGTCTAACCTCACAGCCTCACGGCATCACAGCACAATCTGGATAACAATTTATGTCTTTTCATTTTGCGTTTTTCAACGTGATATTAGTTTTTTTTTCCTCATTTCACTCGAGCTCTCTCGCTCCGTCCTAAAGTCATTCGTATAAAGTGGGTAATGTACGTGAGCATTAGGAGAATCGAGCCCAGAGTCAAGTCAAGTCAAGTCATCGTCTGATTGTATGGAGTATAGTGTGTGTGTTGATGCGGATGTGGGATCTTGTTGGAGACGCACATCGTAGAGACTAGCCGTTAATTTAGCAATTTATTCGCAATACATCAAGGTTAAGAAGACAATAGGAAAAAAGTTGGATCACGAAAAGTAAGTAAAGGAGTAAAACTATCCCACTATTTTCCTGTTCGTCAAATTACATTGGATCAGACCAGCATTCGCGGCACTTGTGCTCTTTACTCTTCTCTGATAAGGCTTTCCGTGATTTAGGGAGTTGAGAGGATTCCGAGAGAACTAGGCTTCCTACAGACAGTAAGTAATTGATGGTTGGAATAAAAGGAATAACGGATGATGATATTTCATATTATTATGATTATCATAGACCCCGTTTGCCCTTCTGTCTTTTCTCAGGATAGCAAAGTCCAGCAGAGGATTGAGATTGAGAGTGTCTAAGTATAGTTGGCTGGAATGGGATGAGGATGTGATCTGTGATCTAGACTCGGCTAAGTTTGGCTTTGGTTTGGGCTGCCGCGTTTTTTTTTACTTTATTATGTGGCTGCGTGTGTACTGGAATATTGAGAAGACTGAAGTGAGACGGGTAAGACTGAGAAGAGTGAGCTGGGAACACTTAGCCGGGACGTTGGGAGTATAAGGTAATGGTGTAATAGCGTAATATGTGTAATGCGTGTAATATGTGGAAGGGTAGGTTTGGGAGTTTGGGGATTATCAAAATGTTGCTTAGAAAATGGAAAGAAAATAAATGTCGACTGGAGGAGTGTTGGATTGAATTTGGATTGGATTCTGTCTAGTAGTGGTTCAGTGGTTGAGTCGAGCTTGGGTTTTTGGGTGAGCTTGGGCTTCCGTAGTCGAGAGAGAGAGAGAGAAAGAGTGGAAGATGAAGAAGAGAAACAGGAGGCCGGATTTGATAGTGTAAAAAAATGAAATCAGAGTCGAAGAGATCAGTGAGTGTAAATATTTGATGCATGACACAAATCCTTTTTCACTTTCCTTAAAGCCGGCAACTAAAGCTTCTTGTTCCGTTTGGACTCCGTGCGCTCGAGCGAAATGCTGAGGAAATGATGCGAGAACAAGTCGGAAAATTGAATTTGGGAAAACCACGGTGCACTTTTATTTCGATACTTTTTCAAATTGGGATCGTCGTCTTCGTTTTTCTTTTTCTTCACTTCTTTCTTTCCCTCCTCTTCCCTTCCCTTCGTTTCCCTTCTCATCTCGTCGCTTCCGTCTTTCCTCTTCTCGTCCGCGTCCTCGTCGTCGTCCTCGTCTGACTCGATTTCGGTGATGGAATATGCGGTCCTAGTGTTGTAGCATGGGGGATTTCGTCTTAAGATTCTTCCAACACTGTGTAAAGATAGAAAGGCAATGTAAAATGCGAGGCATTGCTTTCCTTTGCATCTCTTTGCGTCGCTTCCATTTCCACTTCCACTTCTCAGTGGCTCTTGTGTAGCGTTTCCTGGGGACGCGGCGTGGATGGAACAAAACGTTGGAATATTTCCCCCGTCAACAACTCCTTGAAGCCGAAGCTCGTGCCTCATCGTCCAACTCGAAACGAAACATTTCTACATCCATTTATTTCCTTCGCTCCCTCCTTTCAGCTCTCATGTATTCGCATCAACAATCATCGTCTCTTCAACCGTGCTCCATTAAAATCCTATAGCTTTAAGCTCTTGTAAAATGGCTAGGAAACCGAATCCTACAAATACAATACCGTGTTATGTCATCCCCAAGTCAATCATTCATACATACGCACGTACAGCCCTATCTTATTTTATTTTACTCTCTGACTCTGTCTATTTTATTTGTGACCAAAGCTCAAGTCCAACAACAATAATCTACCGTATTTTATCCATTAACAGACATTTGCAAAAGATATCTTAATACTGACCTGACTGATTAAAATTTAGGAGTGTTCGTCTGCGCAAAAACCTTTTTATTGGAGAAATAAATATAATGTACCTCTTCGTATATGACTAGTACCAGTTTAGCGCAGGTAGTTCTCTTTATTCCTGTTCACTTGGGGAATCATATCAAATCAAATCAATTACAATCTAGTTGTACATAATTTAATTATTAGTAGTGTTTTGCTTACGAGAACACATACAGCGATAAGATAGTGAATAGTCATGTAACATCCTATTAGCCTCAACGAGACTTGAATTTGATTACTTATAATTACAAGTATAATCAACTAATGTCTTTTAAATTATAGACGTGGGATACGAAATACAAATTAATTGAGGATCGAATCGAAGCACCGGACCAGAATCCAGAAAATGGCAAATTTTGCACGTCTAAGTGGACGTGATGATGAGATATGTAGAAGTTGAAACTGCTTTGATACTGAAAATTTAATGCCTGTTATTGCTATTGGAAATGAGTCAGTGATTCTTCAAAATACCATCTTATTTTCATCATTTGCATATTAGTATTCCTTACTCTTACTCATCGCTTATTCAAATCCAACTGCATCCGTAGTGAGAGATGAGTAGGTGATGGTGATGTGATAACGCTAAACAAATGATTCAAATAAGATGGTCATTTACCGTGTACGTGTAATGTTTCGCGTGAGGCTGAAATAAAAAACAAATCAAATAAAAAATGGCAAATAATGGTGGACAGAAATGCGTCTTATTCTCTACTGCATACGGCTACCTTACCATAACTTGAGCATTTACAGGCATTTCATGCGTCGTCAATACTGTCTGTTTGATCCTCTGTCAGGTCTTGGTAATTAGAAAGTGGTCCCAGTAGTTAAGTTGTAAATCAGCCCAACCTTAAGATGTGTTTCAAGCTCTTAATGGATGCAATTTGCGCCTCAATTAAAACTTATAATCATTAGTTACGAACCAAGCTAACATATTAAGTGTATTTTAATTACATTAAAAAAGTTATTGTGAAGTACACCGAACCGGTTGGCAATTACCATTACAGCTGTGTAAGACAACACTGCTTCGAAAATCCAATGCACTCCTCAGTCAGATTAGTAACGCTTTGCTGGTAGGTACTCACAGCGAGTCAATCATTCCGTATTCCATCCCTAAAAGTGAACAACACTTGGGATCCAAGTCGAGTCGAACCTTGCTCGTTCATCAAAGAGAACTCTGCAAAAATAAATCAAATCCCATTTTAATTTATATTATTATTATTGGTTATTTTATTAGAGGTTACTAACCACTAAGTAAGTCGTAATTCCAATCCAAAACTTGACTGTGACCTGCAAACCTGAAAACAACAACTTGTAATTATGATAATGATTATCTATTCAACATTTTTAATATACTAATTTTTTGATTCGACTGAAAAGTACAAGTAGTAGATGCCAGGAGAGAAAAAAGAAGAAAAATTTTGAAGATTAGTAGGTAAGATAAGGAAAGGGAAAAGAGTTGTGAAGGCTTCGAAATCGTGTTAGAATGACGTTTTGCTTTTTTCATAAGATTATAATCAAGCAGGTTTGCTGACTTTTTCTTTGGAGATTGTTGGCGTTCGTGATGTTCCAGCAAATATTTTTCTTGTCGACTTATCCGTTCCACTGCGACTAGATTTTAAACATACAAGATACGGCAAGGGTAAATTCGATATCTCAATAGTGATTGACAGAACAAGAAATTTGAGCGTCAAAATATTTCCGTAAGTCTACAATTTATGTACTAATAATATAGGTATGTATGCATTGGTAATGCACTATAACATGTAACGTAGACACTATTAGATATTTTATATACATCGTAGTATATATACTTACCTTCCGAAGCGCAGTAAATCCTTATTACAACCCATTTTGACCCTTAATATTTTGAGGAAATATATTCCAGCGGATATTTCTTCCTTTTTTTCACAGTATTTAAAGCTAGTAAGCAACTGGAATTTAATCTTAATTCACACTTTGTCTACACAGATATTATTACACTTATGTACTGTACTAATGTACTAATATACGACGAACAGTAAAAATAACTAATAGCTAAGAGCAAGGGCACGGGTTGTTGTTGTTGCTCTCAGTAATCTCGTTATAACGATTTTAAGCGCTAAAACTCAGTATGTGATAATTAATAATAGTAAAAGTAAACCTAAGTCGCTGTAAATTGTAAATGCAATATAATTGTGAAAAGTACAAAAATGTAGAATAAAATTGTATAAAAAACTAGCTAGGTACACCTAATAAAAGATTCCACAATTTATTGCAGAACTTAAGGCCAAGCAGAATTTTACACGTAATTAATTAATCGTTTTCGATACAGAAATAATAGCTGGAAATTATTATTAATTTTGTTAAACTCACAAGAGAACATTCTTTCATGTAGCAGTGGGATAGACTTGAATGTGACCAAAACACGTTCGTTTGAGTCAACTGCACACACAAACGTTAGAGACTTGAGTCTATTTGACTTTAGACGTTAGACTTGAGGTCAAAGGTCATCAAAAGAAATTTTTTTAACCTTTGACCGCCAGTATCTTGCGTCCTGTTTGATGTACAAAGTTTGTTAAAAGACAAAAAATTATCACCATGCAAAAATGTACGTGTGTAAAATTTGACTGGAATCGTTGAAAATTTAATTTTTGTCCAATGCCAACCTTATGTGACCTTTGACCCCGAATATTTCGAAGCTAAACAAAAATGGACTCAATTATCCAGCGGTTCTGCGTTTAGTCGACCCAAGTGAACGTGTTTTGGTCACATTCAAGTCAAACGCAGT
>JAAXYX010000229.1:0-51502 GCA_036851915.1 Ptenothrix huangshanensis | reverse complement strand
TCATACCCTGAAACCGTAATCTCCCTAATAGCCGGAGACCCCCCCTGGCAACTTTTTTTTAACATTACAGGGGTAAGACCCCCCTCAAAATTTTGAAAAATTTAACATTAGAAGGATAGGCGGAGACCCCCCCTGGAACAAAGGAGGGTTTCAGGGTATGTAAGGAAGCTTGTTGAAGAGTATTGCATTAGTAGTGGATAGGTACACTACTTTATTAATCTTGAATGGGCACTTCACATCCGTATTTAGGTAGATGGGAATTGAGGTAATAGATGATGCTGATAGGACGACAGGGATGTCGTAATATTATTAAACATGACTTATTAATCGCTAAAATACGGTGCGGTATACACAAAGAAGAATACAGGTACGACGGAATACTACGGGTAGGTATACGGAATGGAGCAGTAGCCTTTCGCCGATTTGGATGCTTTTCTCATTCTCCTTTCCTCTGTGCTTTTTCTCCTGTTTTTCCGTATTAAAAAACTGTAGGCATTACTATAAACTTGCATGGTCGTACATCTGCCTACAGTGTAGTGGTTGGTAGTTAGTTCCCATATATATTTGTGGCTCTAAATAGATTCGCTTATAGGAGAAGTGGCGTACATGCAAGTTTTAGTATAGAAAGTAAAGGAGTATCTGCTGACTTACTTTTACTCGAAACAGAAAGAAGTTGGAGCGCGTGGACGGCCATGGGCATATGGGTGAGTTAAAGCCTGGCAGAGTGAGGGGAAGGAAGAGAAAGTGAAAGAGGGTAAAAACGACTTGTTATGTCTTTTCCGTTTATTCACACAAGTTACATTTATAGAATCGTTTCGATTATTATGGGAGCCTTAAAGAATGCTCCTACTTTTGCGCTTGTAACTTTAACCTTTGAAAACCTTCCTTCCTCTTCTCCCTACCTACCACGGTGACTGACTTTAAACCTAGGGTATATAATTATAAGTATGGGAAGTAGTAATCCAGAAAGCATGGTTTGTTGTAGAAATGAAAATGTTTCTATAAAATGAATTTAGACGAATTAGGGTGGATGTAAACACGGTTAGGTACCTACGTTGATTTTGAAGACGTGTTGTCTATAATTACGGACAGACAACACAGTGAAATCCAATGCATGTTCAAGACATTGAGCATATGTTATGCAATCTATCGACTTGTCCTTTCTGTACACTGTACGAAGAATAATTATGAAGTTGCGTTAAAATTGCTTTAGCGTCGATTATGCTGTTTATAATCAAATTCACATTCCGTCCTCTTGTCAATTGACTTATGAGTCCCTTGTCCTGTGTACAGGAGACTGTAATATAATTTTAGTCGGCATTTAAAAAACTTGAACTACCTACAATAGTATAGTCTGCAGCCAGGTGTACTTTTATACGTAATGCATAAGTATTGCATCGTATTCTCTCGTACCCGTGTAGTATGATTCGGTTTGGTATGTTTGAGCGAGGGAGTGAGTGAGTGATAAGCGAAAAGCTTGGTGTTCCAGTTTCAATAGAAAGTCGGTCGGTGGGTGGACACAGACGAAATACGACCTCGAACTCTCGTTCACTACTGCATTCAAGTCGCTGGTGAATTCTGTATACGCACCCAACTTGTTCGGTACACACCAAGCACGCTTAAGGTACATACATGCATATCCACGCGCGTACACTCACGTCTGGCAGTTTGTGGGAGGATGCTAGCAGAGGCTGTAGTTTCGTTTCTGTTCTGATTCTGGTTCTGGTTCTGGTTCTAACTCTGGCTGTGACTGAGGCTCAGACTGTAGAGCTTACGTAACGTACGCTTAAAGGTAAACTTGTGCTTTCTCTTGGAGTTGGTTCTCGTTTGCAAAAGAGAAACCGCGGGGTAACGGAAGCAAGCATCGTCATCGTTGAATGTGCTGTGTATACTGCACATTCTGTACTTACTGGAGCGCTTTTACTATTAGATGTATTCGTGATGTGGGTGCTCGTATGAATGTTGACGACGCCAAATGGAATGTCAAACTCATGCAGGTGATTGAGTGTAGGTACGCATGTAGACTATACTGTTTTCCGTTTCTCGTCGAGTCGAGTTGAGTTTCACTCTTAAACGAAAGCGAAGTTGAAGCAAACCCGAAACGAAAATTATGTGTATACACTCCATTATGGTTCTGGTTCCTACTTGTTCTTGGTTCAATTCAAAGCCACCATGAACAGTAAATCTATAGCTTTAATGTAGGTATGCCTGTGGAAGGAGTGAAGCAAAGTTGGAAGTAGGAACACTTGAGCTTTTATATGTTTATCTTAGCAATCAATAAAGAGTATCAGGGGTTTCTGCTTTAGTTCGGTTTCCACACAAAGTATTTTAGAACTAGAGCAAGATAGTAGGGAGTGGAATGGAGAAAAAGAGTTGTATATTATAGTATTGTATATTTGTGAAGTATACTGAGTCATGAGACTATTACCGTTGTGTAACACTGACTTAATAAAGTTTTTCTCTGTACTGCATTGCATCGTATTGTATCACATCTCATGGATGTTTTGTTCCGACTGTTGGTGTGGGTAGATTGGAAGTTGAAGGTATCACCGTCACTGTGATTTGTTGCCGTAACATAGCATCCTGCTTCCAGTTCGAATCCCAATATTCACTTTAGTTCCAGCCTTATTCTTATTCTTACCTTCCTTGTTTGCAAACTTTCTTGTAGAATTTTTAATATGGTTGTATTCACCGAGACGGCAATTCTGTGTACTTTTTTGCCTATAGCAATGTAACTACAGGCAGTTCAACTCAGCTGATCGTGGTCATATAGTGGACAAGTGCGGGTGCTTGTCGGTAGTATACACGTACCGGTGATATATTATGTACGTAAGGGATGTAAGGGGAATTTATTGCAGTACTAGCACTATGTTATGGTAACTCATCATGCTATTATGTCTTGCTATATCTATGTATAGCTTATCTTTATTTATGTATTTGGAAGATTGGAGTCTGACCGTTGTGGAGGAATCGCACAGCTAAACTTTCTAGCTGGTGTTGGTAGTTTGTAAAATAAGCTGTAGTCTAAATGAGTGAAGTATATAGGTACTTAAGTTAGGTTTTAGGCGGTTATATATATGTGCGTGTAGGTATGTGTATGTGTGTGTGATACTTTTGGGATTGTAGTCAGGGAGTGGATGTGGATACTGATACTGGAAGTGATACTCTATATATGTATATGCACGTATATCAACTTTATAAGGGTGAAAGTTGTATGCATATATCCACATATGGTAGAAGTGCGAATAGATATACTCTTGTTTATCTACTTTCCGTTTTTATGCATATTTTAGTGAGTTTGTGTCATGTATTGATTTTACTTTTACAACATTCCAGTCTATATTTAGGTTTTAACTGTTACTTTGTATCCACATGCGACATTTTGACGTTCTAGTAAGTCTAAATATAGTTGAGAGCATCATATCCTATCTCAATTCAATAAGGAAAGTCGAAAGCATAGTAAATGGTAATTGACATTGACACAACCAACGCCGAGTCGGAAAACGGCAAGAATCGGAGTCTGTCTTACTGTGCACTATTATTACCTGAGTTGCTTTGACCAGTTTTACTGTACCGATTGCAACTGCTACTCAAACTTCTACTCCCTGGGTTCCTTGCTTGTTTTGCTCCAAATAAATTATTACAATTGCACCGTCGTGTCGTGTCTGTAATTTCATTGACTGTCTTTTTAATGAATGATGGCATGAATTAGAGACTATTCTTAGTTTGCATGCGATAAGGGCGATGGATATGGTATGATTATTGGAATTATTAGAATTGGAACTTCCCTGTCTCTCGTGCTTTCACGACGTCAGCAGTGTTAGCATGATGATGTCACTGTGTAATTGTTTCCCAATTAGACTTACCTATAGGAGATGTTTAAGTGGATTTGTTTTCTCTGATGGACATTAGCACTTTCCTATGTTGAGCTGATCATGGGTCCTCCTGCGTCACTGTGTGAAGACGACAGCAAGGAGCAATTCTTTGTTCACCTATTCAGTTGCATAGTTTGAATTGGTTTTGAACGGATAGAATTTCCTTAAATAGACATTCTCTGTTGACCACTTCAAATTAAAAAATTGCTCATCTATAATTATAATGTAATTTTTTGCTAGGTTCGGATGTATTTACTATTCGAATGCAAACGTGGAAGGACTCGAGAGTTTGTATTTATACTTGGCTGATTTCACCGAAACGTAGCTGATGAATTTAATTAATGCAAATGATAAATGATGTACTAATTTGTTGCTTTTGTTTGCAGTTTTTTAGATAAGGTTAGCAGTATAAAGCAGCCAAACTATACGCCTACAGAGCAGGTACGTTTATACACCTTAATTTAATATCTTGACCAAATCGATCGTATCTTATGTATATTGGAATTGATGTTGGAACAAAAAGTTCGTAGCTAATGGTTGGTTTTGTTTTGAATTTGCAGGATATATTAAGGTGTCGTGTTTTAACGTCAGGAATTTTTGAGACGCGGTTTCAAGTTGACAAAGTTAACTTTCAGTAAGTTCTCGTAACTATTTCAGTGCTCTTGCTTCGTACTGTTTGTATATGCTAAATTTACGTAACCCAGTGCTGTATAATTGAGTGTACCTACTCGATTAGTGTGTAACAGTTTGGAATGTTACAAGAGTATTGTAGTGTTGCATCAGCTGCAATCCTGCTCATCCTGAATATAAAAAAGGAAAAGTGTGGATATGAAGGGCGGATAATAGACACATCATTGCGTAGTCAAACTACCTCCGTGAATTTTGAAATCACTCATTAGATGGTGATAATGAGAAAAGATAGAGAGGGAGAGAGATATGTAGATGTGGAAATAACTGTCTATTGGGAAGTGGTTTGTACGTCTATGCGTATAAAGTGAAAGTTATTTTTGGTGAAAGTGGAACTGAATGATATTGAATGATGATAAGACGAATCTATAACGATGGTGGTAAAATTGAATGAACCTTATTGACTTTTATTTTAATTAGTATGTTCGACGTTGGAGGACAGCGAGACGAGCGAAGGAAATGGATACAATGTTTTAATGATGTGACTGCCATCATCTTCGTTACGGCGTGTAGCAGCTACAATATGGTCCTCCGAGAAGATGCTTCCCAAAATCGGCTCAAGGAGTCCCTCGAATTATTCAAGAGCATTTGGAACAATAGGTATCTACGTAAACAAGTTACCACATATCGAGTACCTACTACCTGTCTGCATATCTAGCTAACAGCATTTATATCTAATTATTATTATATTTATTTTATCTTATGGTTCTTGCAGTTAAAATTTAAAATAGCTCTCGAATTGAGAATACCCCAAGGTCTATATCATAAGATGAACAGTGACTGGGGAGTCAACTGATGCTACTTACTTACTCTAATTTGTACGCTACTATTCTGAATATGTTTGAAAATGCATTTTAATTACAGATGGCTGCGAACAATCTCTGTTATTCTCTTCCTTAATAAACAAGACCTACTGGCGGAGAAAATAAGGGCATGCAAGTCAAAATTGGAAGACTATTTTCCTGATTTCTCACGCTATGTGACTCCACAAGATGCCACTGCCGAAGCTCATGATGATCCTGAATTCGTCCGCGCCAAATACTTTATCAGGGATGAATTTCTTGTAAGTAGACATTTAAATGTCGTGCCTTATGAAATTTTCTACACTAATGTGGTTAAATGTTTAATTTAAGTCTTACGATTTAATGTCATGTCATGTAGCATAAGCTCATTCTATATATTAGTGTTAGATGGTTTCTAACATGACTTGTTTTTTAATTGTCTATTTTTTCAAATTGGAATTCCATTCTCTCGTCAAAACATCTTCCCGTTCATGGGCATTGCATTGCTCTGGGCTCATACTTTGGATTACTTTTGAATTTATCGTTATCTGGAGTAGCGTATAAGTACTGCAAGTGGAGATGGGAAACATTACTGTTATCCTCACTTTACTTGTGCTGTGGACACTGAGAATATCCGTCGAGTGTTTGATGATTGTCGAGATATCATCCAGCGAATGCATTTACGTCAGTATGAACTATTGTGATGGACAATTCTCCTACTACTCTTTTGTCCTGTCGTCATCGTCTTCGTATTCGTCGTCGGCATGTTCGTAATTTCCAGCCTCACCTCCTCCTCCTCCTTCTACTACCACAGTTGTTACAATTTATTATTACAATTACAGTTATTGCTACTACTACCACTTACTGCTATAACTACTACTCCTACTGCTACTACTACCTAGGAAGTCTATTGCCAGTCGAGAAAGAAAGTCAAAAAATCTACAACATTAAACTACTAAATGTCTAATGCTGCAAAACATTTCCTACAATGTCAACCAACTCCAGTTATTTTGAAGTCGACTACCTACAACAAATACCACCATTAAACACCATCATCACCACCACCGCTACTATACTACTTCACTTCCATAATCGATAAATAAGCAAAAATTAGTATATACCATTACCACTGTATAGTTAAGTAAATAATTATATATGCGTACTTATAAGCCCCTTTCCATTTATATTGTTGTCATTGTTGTTGTCAATCAGCTGCTACTGTTATTGTCGTTGCAGAGTATACTACTACTTTACTGCTACTGTATTGTAATCACACATACACACTCACAGGCTAGCTATCCACTTCACTTCTCAAACACAAAAAATACACCGAACAATCTCATCGTGGTTGCAATGTATAGCAAGTACTACTATAATTTCTGTTCTTAGTTTTTATTCTTTATTCTTTTCGACAAGACTGTGTCCAGCTTTTAGGATTTTTGAATTATTTTCGAAAATGTTGATTGTCTACTTCTGCAACATAGTTACATCTAATCACATGTACTGGCGTGGATACTATTTGTGTTTAAAAATTTTAAGTAAGGACATGTTATCAGTTTTCAACTTTTTACAATAAGCCATATCGATGATCTTGAATCGTTTTTGGTTTTTTTATTTATAAAGGTGGTTTCTTCTAGAGTTCTGCATTAGCTATCGACTATCTTTTATCTTTAATCCATCCATATTTAGCTCGTTTTGTCTGAATGTCAAACAAAGTTGTTAGTTTTGTAGCCAGAAAAGAAATTACTATTCATGAATTAACCATTTCGCCCTCTAATGTGATAAATTTCGCATTAGATAATCCTAGCAACCACACGTTATTTAACTGAAAATCAAAACAGCCGTAGGGTTAATCCATTATTATTTGGTGGTAACAGAATGTAACAACCAATGTAACTAATACAACAACGTGAACATGCTATTTTTTTAACAATATAATTCTAGCTTTGTTTCAACTTTTTACTTTTTATTATGATTATTGAATATTACGTTGACTTAAGAGTGAGTCACGAGTACGAGTAGAAGTAGGTTCTATAATTAGTTCACATTACGGGCAGTGCGTGGCTTTTTTTATTGACAGCTAAAATTTTATTTCGGATATGATTGACGATTACATTGTGTGCATAGATGCGTAGCATGCCGTGCAAAGCAAACCAGGACTGTGTTTGAGAAAGAAATTAAAACATGATATCATTCCTGTTGCTGATACTGATAGGGAAAGGGAAATTGGCAATTGAAGTTGGGCTAGATAGAAGATTATCAGTGTATTATAATATATTGTTGAGCTTTGCATTTTCCTTTTTACTAGAAAGTGATTATATCTACCTACCTAAAGAGAAATGAAATAGCAGTAATTGTTAGTCAGATTTGTCCAACATTACAGTTTCATTTCGCATCATAGCTGCTCTTTTAGTCCAAAAGGAAGGCCATGATTGTGATAGTAGTCGTCGTTAATGTAAATACAGGAAAGCTAAGGTGGTAGGTTCACGGCAGAAGGGAAAATTATTTAGCGTAAATTGGAACATGTGACTACTTTGAGCGCCTTGTGTAGCATTTTTGCTTGATTTAAAGATAGGTTCTTGCTTCTTTGGATTAAATATCGATGTTTAAAATAGTTTGATTAATTCTATTTCATTTCGTCGAATTCAATCTGCTTACACTTAGTATCCCCATCTTTTAAATCCGACCCACAGTAATGATTTTAAAAGATGCATAGTCTAGTCTCGTCCGGGATGAGGAGCAGAAATCTTAAAATTATTGCAATATTAATTTTATCTACTGAAATCTACCTATAATTTCCACAATTGTTTTAACATTTCAGTGAACGGAAATCAGCCTGTCGTTGCAGTAGCTTAATATGTTTTATTATGCTGTAACAAACAAAATAAACTTGTAATTTTAAGGAAAAGTGTTTTCGTAAAGCAGTTCATTTTTCCTCATTTATTCGGCAGTGCTTCTGTTATTTAAATCCTCTTCTTACTTTTTTGATTCCTTCGACATTGCAGTCCCAAATTACTTATACAGTCAGTCAAATGTAAAAATATGTATGATTGATCCTAATCCTTTATAGTATATGAACACAAACAACTGCTAATCTGTCAAAACTTTTCCTGTTTCATAATACTGTGGCGAAAAGGGAAAACCATCGATTTTATCTGAAGCACCTCGTAGTATCTGTCATTCTCTTTATTTGTATTTGTAGTAGGTTTTCATTTGACTTAAATGTAATTAAAGTAAACTGATCTAAATCTTTAGATTTAATTAATTGTTAATAGTAAATGAGCAAATATTAAAGCGTAGTTATTACTACACGAGTTCATGGAGAGAGCTTAGCGTTTCAACTTACATACATATAGGAATGTATGAATTATTATTAACGATATATTATTTTGTATTCTTATTATTCACATACATAATTACTTACTTATATACTTATAATTAGTTGGGCGTCGTCAACATTAATATGATATTGTCTAGGAAGAGTCAAAATGGGCTAAATCCAAAAAGTTCTTAAAATAATAAGACCTGAATCCAAAACACCTGAAAAGTATAATGAGCTAAATCGAAATGTAAACTAATAAATTTAGGCCATTTTGCTTTTGGAGCCATTTGGATTTAGCTCATTCTGGCTCTTCATCGACGATGTACAATAAAAAGATAATGTAGTAATATAATTTTCGGTTCACTTATTAATTTTAGTGGAGGATGTTTAGCTGATAGACGTGAGTATACATACATAGTATTTACTCTACGACAGTATTTTTAATCGGCAGCTGTAATTTAATTATTTAATAATGATTTTGACTTGATATTCTTTGCATTGCCAAAAATATGTTACTAATATTTTATTTGTAATTTATTAATATTTTCAATAGGACTAGTGTTGCTGCTTTGATTTTAAATGCAAATATATGAAATACTTATTTACCTAATATGATTATAACATATTATATACATAGTACCTACTACCTACGAACTTCTACAATTGCTACTACCACCAGTACTACAAGAGTGCAATTTTGTTGCGATTCTGGAACTTAAGATTTGAGTTTAGTTTTCAAGCTGAAATTGAGTATAACGGAACACTGTTTACCAAAAAATATTGACAGCAAACAAAACAATCATTTTTAATTGTCAAATTTATGTGGGAAGTTCTTCTTCTCTCCTCCATAAGAAAATACATTAATAATTAATTTACGTATTGCTATAGACCATCACGGAAGGAATTTTCCAATTCAAATCCTGGTTGTTTCAGAATGCTGTGATTGCAGTGCTATAATCAAGATTGAGCTCGAGACATGTAGAGAGAACGTGTACCAGTAACGGTCATAAATATTTATTTGGCAACGGCTTTATATTCTATTCAGCGAAATTTGTATTTCTTTAAAAAATGGAAACTAAATAAAGCAATAAGTTCAGTGGGTAGAGCAATTTAAATCATAATAGGTAGTAACACAGTGACGAAATAGGAACCATTGACAAAGCCATTCCACAGGGAAAAATACTTTATACAGCATACTTTGCTTGACCTTTATGATTTTAAAAGTAACTTAGAACTTGAGTCATTTTGTTTCGATTTTGGTCTTATGGCTTATGATTTATTTTTTCTTTCTTTCTCTCTTGCGATTGCGATGTTTGAAACAAACCAACACCATACAACCAAAACCAACAACATTTGACATTACGATGTAAATTTCTGCAACCCACGGAATTGTGTTTCACTATATGTAATTTAAATTCTAAACCTGAAAGTATGTACCTAGGTAGCTTTGTACTGACTAGACTAAACCACCACCAAGCAGTACTGTAAATTGTAATATAAAAATACCATATACAATAATTATGAAAAAAACTGGTGTTAAGCTCTATAACTAATCGATGGGTTAGAAAATGTTATTATGATAAATGTAGTATTGTCAGACACAAATGTGCGGATAAAATTATAATACAGATAGTGCATATATACATGAATAAAGTATCAAATCAAATTAAGACCCCCACCCGTTTGGTCATCATAAACGAAGTAAAAATAACGTAAAATTGTATAAGAAAACTAGTCTAAATTTTATCAAAGTGAAACAAACCACGTTTACGAATGTACGATGTACTACTATAATATAGTTATAGTAAGCTACCCAAGAAATATGAAATATAGTGCGTGGTTTGATATTAAAAGTTTGTACTTTGTATTTTCCCACACTTTCAGCAGGATTTGATTGATAAATAGTTGATGATGAGCGCGAGTCGCTTTTTCTCATTATATTGTATCAAAAAATAATAATCTATTAGTGTGGAAAAAAGTGAAAATTAAATCATCTAAATTATAATGATTATTATTATTCGTACATACTAATAGCAAAAAACGTCTAAAACAAAAAGATGCAGTCATTGTGAATGTAGGTACTACATTAAAAATAATGCAAATAATGTGGATTGGGTACCAGCGTCATATGTGAAATGTAAGTTACGTGCGTTTCTCATATGGGCCAGGAGAAAGTGTTGGCGTAAATTTACAAAGGATAAAAATGTTGATACTTTTAGCTGTTTAATTCAAGAAGTTCAATCAGATTATCTTTTCACATCCTTTCACTGTATGTACACTATCGTAGCCCCACAATGAAGATTTGAACAAACTAAGCTAAGCTAGCTTTCCTTTCGTTTCATATTCAACTGCTTTCAAGTGTTAGTGCAATTGTTTGCCCAGTTAAGAGTGACTAAGAGGATTCTGGGAAATTCAAATGGTCATAATTTCTGAGTAATATTAATTGCAAGTGTTTTATTCGTAATTTTCCATCTCAAATATTTTCTCCAAACCTACTGTCAAATTTCAGTCAGTTACTAAAAATATCGTGGTATTCGTACGATGGTTGGCCTGTGTCAGTCAAAGTTAGTAGCGGTAAGTGAGCGAGTCAGTTTTAAAAACGAAAGAAACAAGTAAATCGATTTCGATTGAATCGAGTCGAATAGTTAAGTACTGAGTTGTGAAGTGAACCCAAAAACACATAAATCTATAATTATCTAATTCGTACAACGTGTATTGTCAATTGTTCTTCTTTTGAGCTGAGCTGGGACAAGACAGGCACACGTACCTATAATAACCTACGTTGTGTTCGTTAAACATACTAAAAACTAAATATTATAAATACTATTAGAACTACAACACTACCTACAAACACTTTTACAATGACATAAATTACTGTTGAAATGTCAATGTCAATATATGTGGAATCGAAATAATACTATTAGTAATAATGTATCTTACAGTTTAACTAACTAAAATGTAATCTATGATGATGTAAGTAATTACTAGACTTAGCTAATTCGAACTTAAGTATTTAATTACAATTTACAATATTTGCATCTTTAGGTATTATATTGAATTGTATTATTATAACATGCGTAAATATAATTATAGGGCTATGTCTAATCTGTATTATTGTAAACACAAATATATAATAGTATTTAATTAGTATACCTGATCTATTGCACTATATGGTTCTATCCTATTGTATTAATAGTATCATTTGATGTTAATATGTTTTGCATCAATCAACCTTACAAATCAGAAATATGTAATCTAAGTTTAAGAAGATGAGTATAGTTTTTAGTAAACGTAACAAATAACACAGTAGTACGAAAGCACGGAAACAAGATAGCCTAAATGCGTTCCTACCTGATTTAAAATGTTATTTGTTTAGGCTGTTATTTGAATTTTGAATGTACTTGATTCCAGTTCAAAAGTCTCAAGCTTTCAGATATGACTTCCGGATTTACTGTCATTAGTTTTTTCGTAATTGAAACATAAATCCCGGCTGTTTCATTTAACGTTTCATAACTAATTCAAATAACAAGAGGGCAATTTATAACTGACACACGATTCTATACGAAATGAAACCGATAGTGTAACATGAAAGCGACTGTAATAATACAACAGCATAACAGCAGCATTTCACCCGAATGCAATTGTAATTGAAACCAGATAAGAAAAGTACGATAAAGACAGTTTCCAATTTTTAATCACATACTTACAACTAACTACCTATAAAATTGGTAATTAAACATAATTACATGAAATAACATACACAACGTTGAGCTAGAAATTGTGAATGGGTATACAAGATAAAACGTACGTACAGCTATAGGCTACTGTAAAACAATTGTTGAAGCCAATAGAAAATATCATTGTTATAAACAACTACTTACCTTCGTAGAATTCGTGCCGCACCTAATGCTAATTCCTACAATACACGGAGGTACTTTTAAAGAGAAAATAACAGAAGGAAGTTGAAAGTATAATATAAGCAAAAATATATGATACAATTATTAACTTCCTTAATACAATTACAGTTGCAACTACTAACAATAATACATACTAAGAAGGGGTTGAAGAAACAAGTTGTACACCAAGTACTGTACACCAGTTGTGTAACCTTTCATAGTTTACAGTGACACCTTATTGGTTACTGATCCTGATTGTATACTTATATTTACATACAATATATAAAGTACCTACCTAAATTACAGTTACATAATTCATTACACAAGATAACCTTGTCTTTGTCATAATTTTTGGAGGAGGGAGAGGTAAAAATGCTATGCAAAAGCTTTGTGTTCGACTCTAGCAACTAAAAATACTTTTAGTATAAATATTAATTATAATAATCAAGCTAAAGGTATATGCATAATGATAAAATAATAATAATATTGCAGATAATTACGTGAATATATGTAGGATACATATACTTATTTAAAAATAAGTAGTAAATTAACCACTACAGTACTAAATCTGTGTGACGTCTACCAAAATCCGTAAAAATTTAGGGGAATAATAATAATATAATACAGCAGAAATAAATATGTTATTAAGTTCATTCATTACTGGGATTCTAGGTCAAAAGTGTGTGCACAGAAGAGTGTAGTAAAAAAAAGTGTAGCCAAAATTTTGTTCGAATACGCAGCCAAAAGAGCGTGAGGCCTGCAGAATGCGAAGGCACAGGAGTGTAAAGAAAGCTGAGTGCAGGATTTCGGAGTGTCATCTCAAATAATTCTTTGAAGTTACTGATGACCCTTGCGAGAGCTCTTTATATACCTAGTTCTTTTGCTAATAAGTAAAAAAAGGCAAAACAAAATTACCTACAAAATTACCTACAAAACTATAATATTAGGGTTGTACCCGCTAACTCTCCACCGTTCCACATTCACCTTTGCACACTAATTTACCATCGAGGTTTAAGACGGTGGCAATATTTTCACTTCACGAAAAAAAACAACACTTGTTTCCACATTTTCGATTTAAGTCAGTTTGAAAATCTCTGGCAAAAATACAAGTGCAAATGTGAAAGGGGACAGGGGCAAAGTCATGGGGTACAACCCTCCTATTTTATTATAATATATTCAGATGACAAGTAATACCTTTTCACTCTGCACAGCCCACAATATTTGGATTAACATACATTGTGCTATGTGCTCTACTCCATTTCGCTTAAAAATGGCATTAAATGTCTCTGACGGTGGTCGTGTAGTCAGATCATTTATGTATAATTTAGTACGTATTTCGACTACACGTTAGCATTTTTTAAACCGAAGCAATTATAGTAAGCTAAATAAACTATTAGAGCAAAAATGGGCACTGTGAAGTTGTCACATTCCGCACTACAACGTTCTTACATTCGTCCGCCATCAAAGTCGCTTGACCGAACACTCTTCGGGACTTGCATTTCTGGGGACTCACACACCTTTGACGACACTCTCCATTGGCTCCTCCCTCTTTTGACCTCTCACTCTACTGCGCACACTCCTCTGACCTGTTACCTTTACTGGGTATAGTTTATACTGCTTGTATCATTATACAATAGTTATAAAACAACATAGATACGTGTTATAATTATGTACAATGAACTATGATTACAAATGTAGAATACAGTATCTAAATTAAAATACCTAAGCTTAGAAATGGTTGAAATTGCAGTTCTTAAAACATAGGCTGGTATGAACATGTAAGGAAGTCGTCGTGTCATATAAATTGTACCATGGATATTCAATTGGTATACCTACATACTTACATGTGTCTTATCTGCAGCAACAAAAGCCTGCTTCATATATCGTATAATGTGGGTCCCCGTAGTTAAATTGAGTGATGATTTCAAATGAATACTTAATCTTGATTGGACGGTATACAGTAGATAATATTGTTATTCCGTGTACATTATAAGTAATTATTATTACCAAATTTTTAATATTATTATTACAACAAGAATGTGTTATCTATATATATATATATGAGCTTTAATGTCTGTCTATATATATAGAGAGAGGTGTTACCCAATATTATACAGCAATCTGACCTGACGGTGCATTACCTATTGAATAATTGAGCAGAAGTTATTATTATTATTTACGTCGTCGGTCCTCCATCAGTTCGTAACTGCTTGGCCAGGAGGTGGTATACTCATGGATGGTAGTGAACTAATGTTCTGAGTATTGTGTTGGAGGATTAAATTTCCATAGAACTGAGTTTGATTCGCTTGCAATAGGGATCTGATGAAATCTGACTATCTTGATGTACCTTTATTGTTTGTATGTAGACAAACTTGTGTGTTTTGGCTTCATCTGGCTTTATCAAACATCCCACCTCGTCGTCCTTCCTCCCATGCCGCAGCCCATCTGTCATGGTTGTTCTTGTTTTCGTTTATCTTGTTTCTTGTTCATACGGAAACGGTTGTGTTTTTCTCGTTCTTGTTCTTGGTACTAAATATTAAGTAAATTTTTAAGAAAAATAACCATATTATGCATGTATCAATAATGACCTATTTAATGTATAAGCTGATTTAAACAGTATAAGTCACATACCATGATGATAGGTAAATACCACACGCCTTGCAGATTCTGTAGAATCTTGTCGTATTAAGTAGAGCCAGTGTGAGTAGAGTAACTGATTTACATGTTCAATTCACTCGTTTCAAATTTTTCAATTTTCATCCTTGTGGAGAAGGTGATTGTGAGTTAAAAATAATTTACAGCTTATCCATTTTAAATTATTTAGTTCTTAATCAGTATCAGAGTAGTATTTGGTTTATTATTGGTCATTAAATGGTGTACACATATTTACAATTAATAATTACGTTGTACATTAGCAGATAAATGCCTAGAATTGGAAGAATTAGATTGTGATGAGCACTGAAAAAGTTAAGGCAAGATGTGTGTAGAGCCCACTGTGTATCATGAGGAGATGGCCGCACTTAAATTTGTATTTTAATCACCCTAGGTCCTCCGTTGTTATCTGCGTGTCCGTTCGATAGCGAAAACACTGACTGTTGAATTGTAAATAATACATAATTTGGCAATATTTTGGAATGCATTAGTTCGTCTCTGTTGCGGGTTATTATAGCATGTGTATAATATGCTGTTGGGTACTGGTTTAAGTTAAGAGTGAGAGTTGGAATGTATACACGCAAACTTCAGATTAAATCTGGTATGTTATTGATAATTACTACAATAATTGGGGGTGTATTGTTACCGACGTTATCGTGTACCGTGTACCATATGACTATATTGCTGCAATGTTATATATTCTGGTTTAATCAGTGACAAAAATTAACTTTAATAACGGCATGAAGCTTGATTCGAGTTGTGAGTTGCATCACGCTAAATGTTTTCTAGTTATAACTAAAGGTAAATATCCATCTATGACTACGTAAAATGAAATGAAGTAACAAATACTATAAAATTACCTGCATGAAATATTTATTAATTAGGAAGATACGATAAAATGTATTAAACGCATCAAAACGCATTACACATACAAACATGGTTCATGTATCTAATGAGGATGAAAATGAATACGTACAGATCAATCTATTGAGAACGATGTGATGTAGCTATATAAATTATATATGGATATTTGGAGGTAATATAAATACAACATGTAATAATTATAGAATAGGTAATTAATGTTTTTACTCAGTGATGCTATTGGAAACTATATAATGCGTATTTACTACATGTATGCAGAAACTGAATTCATACTACAAATTATTGCTACTACCAATTTATAACATACCAAGCCAAACCAACCGATACTTCTTTTTTGTTACCTATACGTATATATTTCTTGTTCCTGAGCAACGTCGACATCTCTTTTGTTTTCTTTCAGATTTTATTAAATTAATATTTGCGGTACATACACACTCATCTGTTTCAAAACAAATGAAAATTCTCAGGCAAAAATAGTAATGAACTCAATTTGTCTTTGACCAGCTTGATCATTTCAATTCATTGGGCTGTGCTGGAAATCCCTACACTGTGAAACGGAGCAGATACCAAAAGTTGAGACGTTTAGTATCATAGGTCCCTTATTGAAATATGTTTTTTAAGAATGGAAAAGAATTATATCCCCACATTTAACACCTTTAACTGTCACGAAGAATGTGAAAGATAAATTAATTTTCAGACGTAGGTAAATATTTACATATGATTGATGTCAACTTGCAAGAGTTGTTGAAAACTCGTATGTACATATGTACCGAATTTTATAAAGGATTTAAGTTTGTAGACGAACCTGCGCGTGTGTGTGTGACATGCAAGACTTTTAAAGCACTGTTTACTTGGCTTTTTAGTATGAGTAAAACCTAGGGCCCTTCAGTATGATTTCCGTTTTCTATCACAAATCTACATACATGATTAAAGTCGCTCTATTTAGCTAAAAATACTGGTAGCAACTCCAGCTGTTCCTTGAAAAGGGATCGGAAAATCAATTGAATTGTTAAAATGTGGAAATTCTGTTAATAATTACTATGTTAAGACGTTTAAGAAACTATGTATGTTAGAAAGAGATGGATATTGTTACTGTTACTGTGGATTGTGAACTTGTGAACGGGGGAAGAGAGTTTGTTTAATTTTGGCAACTACATTGTGAGGATAACTGAATGTGAATGTACGTAACATTGTCGTGATACTACTTTTAATTTTAAAAAAGCATTGTAGCAGTAAAGATGCTATAACTATTCATAATAAAACTATGCTATTAAACTGATACAACAGTAGATATATCAACTTGTAATTGTACACAACAAAAACTTAATTATTTATAAAATTATTATTATGAATTAATTGTATAATTACAACATACATAGCTAACTGTACTTCCACTCTTGCAATTTATATTTAATGATTATTATATAATTACTAATTATATACATTATGATTATCTTACTACAGATAATATTATATTATACTGTATGCCCAAAACTGCTTATGTAATCAAACATACACTTGGTAAACCTACATACGACTTACGACCTACACATGGATACTTGATGGATAATATTACTTAAGTAGTTTCATTCAACCTTTTTGGATGATACCTACTACAAGAAATATAAGCGCAGAACATAGTACCAAACTAACTATTGAGATATTTAATTGAAATGATTGAAAAAAAGTCGTACACTTAAAAAACATAACAGTGGTAGAACGAAATATATAATTACTTTACGGTCATGGTCAGAAGGTGTATAAAATTGTATGTTCTTACTTGTGGTAATTATTATGTAATTAATTATTAATTAATGTTATACAGTTAAATGTATGAAAGTGTCAGTCTAATCCTAATCTACAGCGAATAAATCTTACCATTAATAAATTAGTTACAATTGTATAAGAAGAATGTAATAATTCGATATATATACATATATATGTAAATACAATATATATCCAATAGTGCAGGTAATTGTTATCTAATTACCTACCTAACTACACTTAGCTATGGGAGAATAGGTAAAATATAAATGCTGCTGTTGTTGTGTGCTACATACATTAATTAATTAATACATTACATTAGTTATATCATAGATAATTATAGATAATCTACATATTATAAAATGACTAGATAATTATATAGTGCTACTATATAATATGCAGCGTATATAAAAAAATGAGAAATGAATGCTAATTAAATCACACAAAAATCCAATCATTAATTTCAGAAATGTACATCAATTAATAAATAAAAAATAATAATTAAAGATACAACTTAATATACTACAACAACGCAAACACACGGGAGTGCAAAACGTAAAAAAGGAGTAAAAGTTATTTAGGCGTACATTCTTTAATTATCATTAAACATTATAAGAGGATATGCTATAATATATATACATAGATATATATATATGAGATACTGAGTATATAAATATAATATATACATGAAAAATAAATATTGTGTGAAACATTTTGCTGTTGTACCGTAACCGTACCTTATATAGATATACTTCAGATATATATATGTATGCAGCATGAACTTGAAAACATGTATGAATACAGGAATTTGTGAATGATAAAAAGAAGATGACGAAGATTGCATTCTGCTATCTAAGCTATATACCTACCTATATGTATATAACATACATACAGCATATATGATTCTATACGATACACATATGTTATAATGCATACACAAAAATTACAAGTCAAAAGCCACATTTAACTAAATACTGTATATAAACCTATATAAATATATATATACATATATATATGAAATCCTTCTGTATGTAAAGAGAAACAATTTCATGTGTTACATTCAGCTATTTGTTGTTGAAAGACGCCAATAAAATTTTAAAAAACTGTTCAAATCATTCTGTTGATACGCAAGTAAATTTGTACTAATTATGGTTCCTGTCTAGTTAATTATGCCATTTAGCTTACCTTTAAATAAATACTAAAGATTATTTAAAGCTCTGTATAATGGTGTTAAAATTGGAAACTGGAATCGACTTTCGGAATATTACCAAAATTTTTATTCAAAATGTCATTTTTATTATTACTATTTTGAGTTTGGTTCACATCCTTTGATAAATGCTCACTTGAGTATAATTATTCCAATATTTTATGCTGTGACAATGTTAACGGGTCAAAATCAGCCAAGTTTGTTCATCAAGTTTTCTGCAGTTTTTAGTCAGTATCAGTATTTCCTCACACCTACCGCCCATGAGTTGCTGGACTAGCTGGATCTTTTTTTCAATCATTTACCTTGATTTCCATTTCCAAAGCGTTTCGATTCCACAGAAGGTGACTTTCTGCGACAAAAAGCTGTGTGCTTTCAAAAAGTTGAAAAATTCGTAAATCAATCGTGAATTGAAAATGTAATTAGACCAGTTACATCTACTTCTTAACTTACCTACCTACATACACATGTATAATAAATCACACACACATGTGTTAGATTAGGGTCGGACATGAAATTCAAGTATTTTTACACAGGTTTTTGTCTTTCAATTTTGATTGCCTTGCCAAAAGAAAAATACAGATACTATACTATTCATCCAAAAACTCTAATACACAACCTAACTTCCGATTCTAATTACAAGTACCATGTATACCTAAATACCTACTACCTATACCTACCTAGACCTATACCAAAAGACGTACCTAAACGTAGCATGATACACGTGTATTTCTAATGGACGATTACGAAATCCAGTAATCAAGTTCGATATCCCGCCTTCAGGCTATTTATGTTACTAGTAATTAATTTTCACCTTGTAATTTGAATGCCACGTGTTTGACAAACCATTCACGGCATTAAGAATCTAGCTTAGATTGACCTTACTTGTGCCAGCGGAAATTCTTTAATCTTAGCTGGCGTAAAGTATTCAGTAGTAGTTCCGTTAAAGTATCTTACTATTATTATTAGTATTACATATATCCAGCCATAATTAAAATAACTAATCCAGTCCAGCCCAAAGTAAGTGGTTATATGTAGTAATGTACATAAAACTGTAATTATGTGCGTTTCCCTGCAAAAACGAGCTTCATGCAGCGGTTATATCCATTTGAAATGTTTTAAATGTAAGGATTCTAGAATGTTTGCTGTACATACAATATCCTATTCTATAATATCATTTTTTTGACTTTATGTACCTCTGCTTTTCAAGTTCCGAATGTTGGAAGACTCGGATGATTATGATTAATTTGTGAGCTTACATATCAGTGAATTGTGAATCCCGAAAGATGCATTTTATTTAGATATAATAATAATTAGGAAGATAGCACTGACGTTTTAAAGGATTAAACTATGTAGGAGTTATTATTTGAGTGCTTGGACGTGCGTCGTTGCGATTGATCTCTGACCTACCTGTGTACGTAGTGTCATGAATCAAATGATGTTAAAGATTGGTGCTATAAGTTATATATGATCGCAAAAAATTGGCTATATGATGTTACACTGCTGTTGGTTGCGCTCGTTATTTGTAACTATCAGTTGTATAATAAAATATTACTCTAAATAGACTGTTAGTGGTAGTTCAAGTGTGAGTAGTAAGTTCACTCCTTCTGTAATTGACATTTGAAGCATAGTACCTACATTTAAAACCTTGTCACTCGTAATTAACAGAACACATGTAGAGCATTCCCGATCCCGATTTCGAACAGTCGTAAAAGCCTAAAGGTAAAATTCACGGTGTGAAAGTTGTAAATTGTACAGCGTGCGTAAAGTATGAACTAATGAACTTATGGCTATGAAGTGAAGCTTATAGGATGTATTGCTTTATAAATAATGATACATAAATAAAGATGTACAATAAAAACAATTAAGTGTAAAATAAAATACTGAAAGGGTTAAAGAATGTAAGGAATTTAACCTACAAAAACCTAACGCACAAGCTATTAAGTATAATGCTATCATTTAATTCCGTAAGTAATGACTTACAATAACTACAGGTAACTATAACACAAAAACGAACACCAACATCCCCGTCACCTCCAACTCCTCCAAAAATCATGTGTAAGCTATAGCAGAAACATTGCAAAACTAATCTATGTATCCTTGTGCGTTTCGAAACTGTTTTGTATTTTATTTAAAACTCGGCTCTAATAAACTAAGCTAAAATGGGGAAAATGCCGAAGCGAGTAGGATTAGCAGTCAGTATCAGCATTGGCAAAAATGCTTACTTTATTAATTATAAATTATTTACTTACTACTTTATTATCTTCACAATGAAAACTGCATTACATCATGGGGTTTAATTTCATTTTACATCCACTGATCTGTATAATCTAATTATTATCACCCCCGTATATTATGACAAACTTTAACAACGTGGTAAGTGTCAAGTTTGCTTCGATTTGTATCGTATCATAAATCTTTGTGTATTTAAAAATCACAAGGAAATCCATTGCTTCCAAAAACCTATAAAAAATAAAACAAAATAAAATATTCAATATTCAATTAGTAGATATAACACGGAATAATTAAAATCTACACGCTATGAATACGGTGATTGACTTCCAGGGTTTCAGTGCTGTGCATTGAGCCTCAAAAAGATCGTGATCCTTCCTCATCCAACTCCATTCCAATTCCAAAACCCAGCTTGAAAATAGGTGCAATACAAGATAACAATTTGGCACTGCAAATAAAAGTTGAATAACTGTGGAAACCAAGGGAAAATTTTAGTTTTCTAGTTTGGTTTGAATTGGATCGGACTGGAATTGGATTGAACAGAGACGTGGCTGAGGAAGGTTCATCTATTCTATATATAATCTAATAAAAATAAATGAATATAAAATGAAAAACAAATCCTTGTGAATAGTTAAAGCGTAAATAAATACTATATAATTAATTGATGATGCCGTTGCATTGTGTAATACTTAAATGATATCCATTTTAAGGAATAAACTAAACAATATAGCTATATATATATGAATGTCACATGTATATAAATACTTGTATGTACTAGTACTATTTAGTTTTAATTTTAGTAACTATACTGAAACTTAAATATAGATAAATACTCTAGCAATTGTTTGCAAGAAATAATAATATTGAATTTAAAAACTGTATTCCAATCCAGTGTTAAGTAAGAAGTAACGTAACATTAAAATAAACATAATGTAAACATGCTGAGGTTAAACTGAGGATACATAATGCATACATATAAAATACTAAAAATACAGACATACATACATGCCACAACGTATGATAAAACAATCACTAGATTTTAGAAGGGAGGTCTTTGTAGTAATAATATTTAAAAATTTTAAAGTGTGCTATAATATGCTGATAATTATTAGTTATTAAATACGTTATGTACGTAATTGTAATAGTTGTGATAACTGCTATACTCGTTCATCGTCTAATAATAATTAATAATAATAAATAAATTATAGCAATTACGATTAGTATAAGTACACTGTTCAACTAAAGGCTAAGTTAATTACTTACCTAAATATAAATCACAAATGTGTACACATTGTGTCCACATTCACACAAGTACGCCATGCATTATAATAATAAAAACTAAATAATAAAAGCAATTCATGTTCAAACACGTTGAACGATTGCATCCGAGAGTAATATAGTAGTAGGGAATGGTAACGTGTATACATGTCTTATCTTAAATCTCTTCCGTTTCAATTGTTGTTGTAAATATTTTCCCAGCCTAGGTTACTCCACTCCGCTCTATGAAAACACATATTAAACTTACGTCAGAAAGTAATTGTGAAAAACTTCATTTTCCGATTAGAATTGAATGGAATCGAAAGTCGATAAACTGAATGAACCGAAAAAACGGTTCCGTATATCCTCGATGATTTTTATAATAAAACAAATGAAGGTAAAATAATAATTAGGGACATGTAATTAGAAAAGGAATGTCTTGCCACTGGCGATAAAAATTAAAAAATCTGAATGTTCTGTTTTGCTTAAGAATCTATTTGAAGAAAAGGTATAATATAAAAATGATTGTTGATGATAATGATGGTGTAAGATCCGATGTAGTCATGTAATCTACCTGACAAGTCAATGAGTGTGCTATTTACATTATGTAAACATTATGTACAGCTGAAGTTACAGTTCTAATTGTTACTATTGCTATAAGATTACATTAAGGAAAACGGGTGGACGTTCATTTATCTGTGTAATTTAATATTGTATGTCAATTATTTAGTATGCCCGCTGTCTCCCCACCGGAGATGGGAAAGATGTGCCGTCTCGAGAGCATGAAATTGCAGATACTATAAAACAATATAAATTCATGAGCGGTATGTATTAACTATATAAATATATATACATATATATTACATAATACTATTATGTGTGCCCATATTACCATATACCACTGCATTGCATTGTTGTACTTATACCTACAAAACGTTGAATAAACGTATGAAAAAAACATACTTGAAAGCAGACATTCCTATCATTTTTTAAAATTATTTTCATATTGCATATATCTAACTGCATACCTAACCGCACAGCTCCGTCATATTATTGTAATTTGTTCGAAGTAAATGGCATATCGAAAATACAGCCTGGTTAGTACTAATAACATATTAGAGGAAATATTTACACAAAAGGAAGAACAAGAGTAACACCATATTTCGTGTAGAAGTGAACAAAGCAATACACAATAATACGCAGTCATTTTTGACGCGAGCGAACAGCTCTCTGTTTGATTTGGCTGAAAACATGGATTGTTAATTTTAGGAAAGCATCTAATAAATCTAACAGCTTGTATCGAACGTCTGGCAACGAAAACTCTGAACGAAAATGCTGGATGGAGTACCGACATAATTGTGATCATTCCTGTATGCTTTGCGGCTGACATTGAGAGACGATGTAATTACATACAGTGGAATCTCGTTATAGGTACATTTCAAGGGACCGAGCATTTTATGTCACTTTAGCAAGATTGTCACTACAGGTCTATAATGACATAAGGTCACTGTAAAAAGGGCACCATAATGACATTGAGAATATTCAAACGCCGCCTTATTTTAACTGCTGCCAATAACTGTTTTTGATAATAAAGCTTGTTTACATTTGTTAACAAAAGCCTTTACGTTCCTGCTAACAAATAATACCGTATTTGTTGCGAATTAATGCAAAAGTTAATCTTCACGTGGTCAAGCCGGAGCTTAAACATCATTGACATTTTGAATGTCGCTATATAATAAGACAATATGCCGCGTTTTCGTGTAAAGGGGATTGAAAATCATGTCATAAAAATGTCACTATAGCCAATGAGTTCCTATTTCCTATGCTTTTACATAGGAGTTTTGCTGGGGACCTATTTACATGTCACTATAAGAAGTGTCACTATAGGAAGATTCCACTGTATAAGGATTTCCGAGTGCACTGATGCACTGCAGTGCATGTAGGTAGTCCAGATACTTCAGTCGGAATTATGACTATTCGGAAGATATGAGGTCATGAATCCAAAAAAAGAGACCCACGGCTGAAAAATGTAAAATGAATGCGTAATGTGTATCCAAAGAAGAACGTGCAAGACAAAACCATGGAGGATACATATGTGTAAATACAATAATTATTTATTTTATTAAGAATTTCAGACCAGTGTATTTTGAAACTGAAGTTTGTGGCCAGAATGTATCATGTATTAATAGACGTTGTACAGCTGTAGTAAGAATCCTACTTTAGTAATAATTAACATCTAATAGTATATTTTTCCACCTCTCATCTTTTATAACGATATACCTATGAAATTTCGTAATAATATATTTGTATATCTAATAATCGTTTTCATGCAAACGATACGAGATAATGAAAAAAATCAAAAACAATATAGAATATTTATAGTATATGTAGTTATGCATGTATATACGCGGAGAAATTAGAATACATTACCTACCCTATAACTACACTATACATAGGCTGAGCTTGCTATAACGATAACTATACATAATTCATTTCTATAGTAAGCATTTATTATATGTACATATACATCACTGATACCGTATGTAGATATTTCCGTTTCATAAACTATTCTAACGTACGAAGTCAAGTAGTAAGTAATAATAAAGTTAAAATTTCTAGTGTTTACACGACAGCAAACATACAAGTACAATTATAATAGTTATGTATTTCATTCATACTCAAGATGAATATGAATTCCAGAAGTTACAATCACTTATCATACCTACAATTAGTAAACGAAGACAATTTAAATCTGTAAGTCGAAAGTACATAAGAAGCATGTTCATATTATACATGAATATATGTATGCATATGAAATTGTCCACAACATAATTATTTCTATTTGAAACACTGCAGATTGTGAGGTCCATCATTTAAAAAAAGAAACGTTTGTGTAGTCAGTTAATTACAACAGAGCATAAACATTCTAATATTAAGTTCATAGATACATTTTATGAACTGAAATTCTATTGAAGTTGAAATTTTTATTCTTTCTTGGCTTCTCCCCCATTGCTGTCACTTACAACACTGGGGTTGTTATCGGCTGTTACCTCCTGTTTTTCGATATCTGCACTAACCACCTCAGGTGCTACTGTGGATACAGAGACTTCTTGGCTGTCGGGTTTTGGATCCGTTGGTGGTGGTACTGGAACTGGTGAATCTGTGACTGTTGTCAGGTTTGAATCAGATGTTTTAACTTTAGGTGCTGGTACAGAGTCGCTCACGTTATTAGTTTCTGGTTTAATAATTGCTTCTGGAACCGGAGATACCAGGGCGGGCTCCTCGGCTTTAGTAGTCTCTACACGTTGTTCCTTCGGGTGTGTTGATAAAGCCCCAGGTTGATTCGCAACCACATCTTCAGACGCTGTAGATATTTCTTGGGTTGGTGGCTGCTGCGGTGATAATCTTAATTGCTCTTCTCCTTTAGCTTGGACAATTTTGGGTACTGAACTTTCCTTAACACCTTCCGAAGGTGGAGCTTTTTCTGTTGGGGACATCTGATCCATTTGAGACGCCCAACTTTCAGGTTCATCAGGTGGAGGAGTTACTATGGGAAGCACTTCCCTTTCCCTCCTAAAATGATTAATAAAAATGTTAAGGTGGTAGTACGAAATAAAAAATTCACAATATATTCAAATGCGACTTATATCTCTGCTATATTAGGTTTGTTTTCATGTTAACATTACGTTTTAAAACGAAACTTAGTTACAAAATATTATAAGCAAATTAATTAGTACTGTATTTCAACATATTCATAACATCTAATCATGATATTATTATTAATAAATAGAACGGACAAACCCGATGGATTGCAATTACAGTTGTACTTTAACATGTTTATGATTTCTACAATTATAATTACAATGGAAATGATATAAGTGTATACTGCAGTATTTACAATTCTACCAATCTTAAAAGTACAACGGTATTTACGATCCATCTCCCCCTAGAGTAAATTTTGGCTTACGTTTCGGGACTGTCATTAGGAGTTCGTACACTATATTTGTTTATAAGGGCATCATCTACTTCCGTGTGTGGATCTAGTATTTTGGAGTTAGCGCCAAGTTCAACATTTTCATAATTTTCGTACTGGCCATTATCTGTAGAAATATTTGCTGTATTAGGATCTGCTTCATCTCTACGTCCCACTGAACCCTGCTGAATATCTTTAGAGGTTTTAATCTTTTCCGGTGGTTCCACTAACTGAAGTACCGTCTTGGGCCGCTTCTGAACTGCTATTATTGGTGGCCTTTGAATTTGGTTATGTGTATTATAATAAGTAACACCCGCATGATACACTTCAGGAGGAGGCGCCGGAGTCTACATGAAAAATTCAATTTAATATCATTAACTAGAAAAAAAACTACGGGTGCTTACATGCTGCATGCAAATAATACCATAGTGAATTCGTCATTCATTGCTGGATAAACAAATAATGAGACATATTTCATAAAAATATAATTACTAAAAATGTGTATAAACATCTGAACCCTATTAATAGCCAAGTTCAAATACATAAGGACTGCACGAGGAACTTACAGGATTAGGATTATAATAATCAAAACTAACCACTTGGGCATATCCTTGAAATCCTTGAGGATGATACGGAGCAGCAAATTGTGGTGCAGCTGCGGGGGCATAATTCAGGAGTGTCGGATCCTGGATAAACTGGGGAGGGGCAGCGTAAATCGCAGGCCCAGGTGGTTGGGTAGCAGCCATATAAGCTGCTGGATCTGGATAAGGTGATGGAGGAACCTGTACCTGAGTTCCTGCCGGAGGGGATGGGTAGGGAGCAGCTGCATATGCAGCCGCATGTGGACCCCATAATGATGGTGAAACTGACGTACCATTTCCTGCCATGGGACTTCCAGTCGATTCGTAGACTTGAGCCTCAAAATCTTCGAAATTAGCGGGAGCTAAGTTAATTCAAATCAGTGGAATTAATTTATTAACCAACTTATTTTTGTAATGTGTAGAAATCGCACAGGATTCTATGTACCCAAATACAAATACCTGTTTCGTAGTAAGTCTGTTGTGGCGTATAATTCGGCACAGGTGAAGGAACCATAGGTCCTGCACCAGTTACCACTGGAGCTTGAACCGGTACTACTTGAGGAATCATCTGCGATGAAATAGAGGTTTGCTGAATTGATGGATCAACACCTTGACGCTGCCTCTGAGTTGAAAACCTTTTGGGCTTACCAGCTCCTAACCCTGTTTGTTCGATTTGTTGCTGTTGCTGCTGCTGCTGTTGAAGTCTAGGTGGTATTTGCGATCTCCGATCATTTTGAAACGGTTCTACGAATATAGTAACAATAATTAAATGAACGAAATTTAAATCAAATTCCCCGAATCCTCGGCAATATTACAGTGACAGAACAAAACGATTGGACAAAAAACTTACTTAATTGTGCTCGTCTGTTCACATCTCTAGTATCTCTTTGTTCGTTGCGCCCTTCAATGTGTCTTTTCTGTTCCGGTTCGATTCCATTGGTATTTCTGTGCGAAGCATCATACCTGGAACTAGTCGCTGCTCCAGGACCAACTGCATTAGAACTCGAAGTTTTATTTACAGTTAAACTAGCGCTTCCGGTGTATTCGGTATTGGATGTGAACGGTGAGGTCACAATGGGTTTTGTAGACTTTGAGCTAGATATTTCACTTCTAGTTTTTTCTAACGCAGAAGGGACAGCTGCTCCATTCGAAACTTTCCCGCCCCTGTCATCATGCTCTCTGTAAGACTTTTCAACCCTGGGTTCGTGCTGCTTTTCTTGATGCTGATGCTGTTCGTGCCGACCAGGATATCCACCACCTCCAGTTGTATGACCACCACCAATGTCATTTGATGAACCATGTGGATTTTCCCTTCTATCAGGATACCGATTGCGATTAGTGAATTCGTTTCTGCGGCCGCGACCATTTCCACGTCTTCCACGATTATCACTACGGAAATCGTTGCTATAATTTTGATTCCTATTATCTCTGTATCCTTGATTATTATCCCGATTATCTCGGTGGTCTCGGTTATCTCGATTGTCCCTATCCCTTTCACCATCAAAAGCTCGATTTGTCCGCGGTGGACGCCCACCGCCACCTACACCTCTCCCTCCACCACCACCACCACCACCTCCTCCTCCTCGTCCCCTACTTTCACCTCGTGGGTTAAATGTTTCTCTAACGTTTTCACTTTGGACGGTAGATTTGTCAGAAACATTTTTCAGCGCCGGGAACTCATCTTCATAACCTCCTGAAGCATCGTCACTGGGTTTACGATTATACGCTCCGCGTCTTCCTCCACCTCTTCCCCCGTAGCCACCACGAGGTTTCTGGTATGCTTCAACATCTTCTGATTTTCTAGTATACTTTTTTGGACCCCGGCTATAAAAATGAAATATCAACGTTAATTCAGGCCTACAATAGATTGCCTACAAGTTCTGGAAACCTTATTCAAGATGATATTGTAACTGATCTCTATAAAGAAGCAATCAGCTAGTACTATAACAAGTGGGCATCATTTAAACTTACCCGTATCGCCTACGACGCACAGCCTTTGGTGGCTGATCTTCCTCTCTGATATCATATCCATAAGTAGCAACTATTTCGTCCTTGCTTTTATGTGCTTGTTCACCATCATCGTACAGATCGTGGCTCCAACGGTCTACTTCCTTCCCCGATTTCTTAGGTTTTTCTTCCTTGACGGGTTCCTCTTTCTCCCCAACTTCTTCCCCTCTAAATATTCAAAATATACTTTTTGTTACTTCATTTCGTTGTCGTAAAATACCCTTGTAAAATTACCAGCAAGTTTTGCACCACTTACTCTTCCTCAGCTTGTGTTCTATCATCATGTTCGTAAAAATAACCCTTTTTAGGGATAAACTGAGGATTTTGTCTATCCTCGTCATCGTCCAATTCTCTCTCTCCGGGAACGGGAGTCTGAAAGCAATCAAGTTCATACGTTTTACATTAAGGTAAGATAAGGCCACGTTCTCCGTTCACTAGTTCACACATAGTTGAAGTAATTATAGAAGTTATTGGTGTGCAGCTTCACCTGTCCCCCTTCACCATCTTCATCTCCTTCTTCAACCTCAATTTCTACTTCCTCAATTTCCTCTTCATCTTCCTCGTAGACTTCTTCTGCACTTTCGTACTCTTCCGAATCATGATGAGGACCAACTTCAGGCTCCTGAAACAATATGGTCAAATTGAACAATATTAACGTATGTAAAGGTACTTACTAGGTAACTCAAAAAATTAAATATTCAGAACGATATTTTTCCGTTAAACTTTTATCCTTGTATGATATTGATGTATACCTGAGTCTTGATCTCAGCTGACGCTTGGACTTCAGCCATTGTGACTTAAATGGTTATTAAACTCAAATCGGAATATGGCTGGCTCCTCTATAAGGTCTGCAATTCAAAAAAATACACATATATACCACACATCCGTATCGCAAAAATCCATTGGTTGTCAAGATTCTTTTTCCAACACCAGCAATTAACGGTAAAACTACAACATTTACGCGTGAGTATCGACCTAATTAGCAGAAAATAAGAGCCAAGTACACATCTACGTAGGTACGTAAGTATAATCTCTATTCTAATTATTTCGAACTGTCCAATAGACTAAACGAAGCAGCTGGCAGGCATTTAAATACGGACCTATACATATTCTTCTATACATGTTACTATCAAACATTTTTTCTGGCAAGTTAAGGTCGGATGAGTAGCAGCAAAGGCAAAGCAAAAAATTGCTACATTTCATTTGGCCATTGTACAACGTCATAAAACTATTTTTACTTCTTAAATAGAACCAGGAAATATATGCTTACTTATTAAGAAATTACGTATTATCACATATGAGATGCATCGCAAAAAACGTGTAAAGCACAGAATAGTCAGTCTATCACATAACAACCCAATTCTACTCTCACTTTGGTTTCAGTTTCAGTTCTTTGGTTCGGTTTGGTTTGTCTAAAAACAGTAGGCATTTTGTTTATGCAACCCACAGCCGGGATTTTTCACTCAACTTGTGGTGGATGTGGATATGGATGAGAATGTATGGATGAGAATATACAACACACCTCATACATGTTCGAAATCCGACAACGCCTTCATCAACAAATTTAACGGTGAGTTTATTCAACCTCCCTTAGTGTCGTAGATTTCTAATGCAAGAACATGATGCATACTATCGGTCTCAGACTCGGTGTCCGTAGTAAGCGAAATGATGTGGACGTTAAAAGTTCAATGCAAGCTATACCACCCTTGTTAGGTTTTTACCCATTTTCACGTCGCGCTTAGGTTTCGTTTTCTGTAATTATCATCATCACTAAAATACTGTTGACTTCTGTCAAAAGCAGTTTACAATCTTTGGAACCATAAATCTATGTAGTCCACTGTGTAGTTTCGATTTTTGAAACCTGAAGTTAAATATTCTGCTCCTGTAATACTTCATAGATGCCGTTTAAACAACACACCTACATAAACCTTTAAATAGGGTAACTAAAACTGATTCTATTCAAAATTTCGTGGGAAATATATTCCACTACTAAATAAGCTGGACTTCTTGTCACACTACTCAGATGCACCCAGGACTTGTATTTGCGGTTAGTATGCCGTGTTTGTTAACAAGGATCACAAATTCAGGCTCTTTAACGCAAAACTGGACTCACCCATCGCCCATCACCCATTGCAATTACAGTATCACACATTTTCATTACATTCTTGTATTTATGTGCGATTGCGAAAGTTGCAGCACTTAAATATAAATATACATGGTTTAGTGGTTCGAAAGCAACAGCATTCCTGATCAGTTCTCGTGCTTACTGCTTACCCATTTTTACCACTGCTTAGGTTCTGTGTAGTATATGACGCAGAGCAGTTTAGAAATTAATGTATAGCTAAATACATTCGGTATATACAGGGAAGTAAGTGCTTAAGATATTAACTTCTAACAATACAAAATGAACTAAAAGTTTTTATGAATGAGCAAAAACTTACAACTTTGAAAAGCAATGAGAATAACGTAGGCAAACGACAGTCAGTCTAGACAATTTCAAATAATGCAGATTGAAAAAGTGATGTAGGTACCTAGTAAGCAATAAACAGTACAGTGACAGTGGGTTGCAGCTTGCAATTAACAACGCAACGAAGTGGGGATGTCAAGCAAATTCCTAGCACTAGAAAATTGAATGACAGGAACATCAACGCCTGGTGCATTGCATTTAGATTCGAAGGTATAAATGTTCAATTTGGTTAAAAATTTCAATGTTCATGAGGTTTTTATGAGAACAAAAGAATGCACATGTGATAGATCGTGATACTGAAAGTGTTTGAAAAATATGACAGAGGTACACCGCACCGTAGGTATTATAGCTAAACTTATTATGTCCCTACCTTAGGTATGTACATGTACATATACCCTAGTTACTGCAAACTAAACCAAGATTGCTATGGTGATCTAACTTTTTTTAAAAAAATACCCACAGTAATTTTAAAAGTTCAACAACAAATTAAATGTACATCGCCTTTGAAACTTACAACTTCGTTATCTCTAAAGAAATCACATGGCAGAACACTTGGTAACAGTAGCATGGAATTGAAATCAATACTAACATCTCTAATGCTGTGAATCTGCAAACCTAGCAACCAACTATGTTTACTTAACATCGATTTCCAATTTATTTTCATACGATCAAACAAAGATAAAATCTTGTAGAATCAAATCCCAATAGTACAAATTTTAAAAGTTGACAATTTTATCCTGAACACCCAAGGTAGCTAGACCTAACTAAATACATAGCTACCTTGCTGAACATCTGTAATTTTTGGTTTAACGTCCAAAACTACGGAACAAAGAATAAAATACAAGATTAAAAAAAACTCCGAATATATCTAGTACGACAGACCGGCAGATGAAATATACATTATTCGTGTGCAACTGCTTTATCCAAATTTAAGATATAATTGTAACTAAAAATGGATTGTTCACAAGTAAATAATAGTAAAAAACAACAGCGAAAAACCATCCCACAGCATTTCTCAATCGATTACGGAAAACTTGAAGCTGATTTGCAAAAACAAATCCAAGAAGATGAACTCTATTGGCTACGAAATGACGCAAAAATAAGAGCAGTCACTCAAGGGACGACGACATACGAGGATTTTCGGTAACTGTTGTTAAAATTATTATAAACGTTTACGCACGAGTTATTTCTCTTAGTTTGTACGCAGGTAGTTATCAGATTTGCCTTTACTGCATACTTTTGTATTACTACCAGTCCATACAATGAAGCTGATCGTTGATCGTGTACACATACCACAGTACCAACACCCGAATCTGAAAGGTTGACACAACACAACGAAAACCGGCGATATTACTATCTACCTATGTAATTACGTAAGTAAAGGGCACTAAACCATTTCCACCAGGTGAAGCTATAAAATTATTGCGATCTATTTGCAGAAATATTATGAACGGCAGGTATATGGTAAAGTGTCACCGCTGTCTTTAAACAATAAAATGTGCACTACGGGGTAAAATAGGTACTTACGTCTTACATACACATAAATATCACAAACACCACCAGCAAAAGATAATAGCACCATATCATTAATTACATGTATGTGAGTACTCCCGACTTGACTTCTAGTGTCTGACATACATAGGTATGTAAAGTACTAATTTTAAATAGTTAGGTAATTATAACATACTTGATAGCGTTGCAAGAAATAAGTGAAACTCTGAGCCTTGAGTTAGGTATAAGTTGTACTAGCCTTGTATTTTGCTCAACATTTATTAGTTTCGTACTCTAGTTTTGAACTGTATTAAATATTAATAATCGTCTACGTTGATAGCCATTCGTTGGTTATATACGGTGCAACCAGAGGCATCCAAAACACAATAAATCTCAACTAAAATGACATTGACGTTATCAGCTATGCAGTATTAGTCCTAGTACGTTGTAGTATTGGATTTGTTTCTCTTGACCAGAAAATACAAAGCGTCGGTCGTGTAAAATCTAATATAGGTAGATTCATTAGTTGTGGAAACCAACTACCAATACCAATGACAAACTTAGATATTATTGATTGCTTTAGTAGTTAGGAAACACGATGAATTGGTAACATTAAGCCTTCCTTCTTTGTATACCTATACATACTTGTATTTAGTAATACGTATTGCATGCTACAATAATCACGATCACACACACGCAATTCACGGTTTGGATACATTGTTGGTTCCGGTGCACTCAGTCAATTTCTGCCGTAATTGCCAACAGCTATAGTGTGTTGTGTTACACACATGCTGCATGCGGACCACACCAGTCGATAACTACCTATGTATTTCATGATTGATTTCAACAGTCAACAGCTAAAAAACAACAAAGTTTAAAGGTACCAACCAACACTTTTCCTCGTGCATTTTTAAATTAATTTAAAAAATAAGCAACCAACTGCCGTTCCTCGGTTTCTGGTTGTTAAATGAAGTTAGATAAAAGAATACAATTGACACTGTTTAATAGGAACATTTAGTATTATTGTACTTACCAACAAAAAGATACTGTTCCAGCCACAGTGTCGCTGACAGTGTCTTAGTCTTTGGTCTTGGTTGTTGGTTGTAAAATTGCAATTGCAATAGGAGCGAAATTCGCGTCTTCTCCTAAAAAACAAGGACTTTTTGATGTCTCCAACAAACACCCCAGTCCTCCTTGTAGTTGTTGTCTGACGCTGAAGTAGCAATAAAAGGAAATACTCTTGCGTACAATTACAACTTGATAACAGAGAGTAGGAACTAAATAACTCAAGCTGCAAGAATCACACTCGTCGACAATACCTTTGATGGTATAGCTATTGTTGATGTGCGATTAAATATTAATAATAACTTTTATATCCCTTCTTAATCACACACATGTGTCATACTATCAATATTATGTACGACTGACGATGAAGTCACTGAAGGCCGACTGACGACCAACAATTTCAAATCGAATCCTTAGAACACAGAAGACGCACCACCACGGAGCCCTTGCGATTTGACTATGGAATTACACTAAGTCAGTAGGAAATATTCTTTAGCCTATAACCAATAACTTACGTGCCAGGCCACATGAATTACGAAACGAGCCAGGATATGTATTATGTAACACAGTTGTTATCCTTAACTGCAATTACACTTATCGCAAGAGATTGAAATAAATACTTGAGTCTTGCAAGTTGGAATTGGATTTAGAACTGAGAACGTCGTCGTTTGGCTTTTTGCACATTCAAAGCTCGTGAAAGACGACGACCACACTTAAGATTTCATCTAGCACTACTTCTCTCTTCCAAGTCGGTAGTTCGGTGCACTGTGTGCCCAACTTAACTGTGGTTCAACTATTTCCTAGTATCTCCTCAAAACGAAAAATACAACACGTCCAGAAATTACAACACGACTTGGTAAACAATTCACTTAGCTTAGATTTCGTTCAACTTCCCTACCAAACACGCACGAGAGAATAAATACTGGTGTTACATCAAGAACACGATGCTAAGCCTTCGCCTTGCATTCTCATAGTGAGCCGACATCCAAAACTTGAACGAAACTAAACTCGACAAAATCCACGGCTATAGTAAACGAAAGGCCAACGTTGCGGCGGACAAAAATTCCCTTCCACTTGCTACTTACTTCTTCGTACTTACTGGGCCCAACATCAAGAGATGACGCCAAAAGACCTATGTTATGCTCGTCCACTGCATACTGCAACCATTTCTCTCGCTCGGATTATAAATTGTAAACAGAACCTCACCACTAGACTACTAGGCCTACGAAAAACATGCCTTCATTCTTCATTGCCTTCCTCTTCCTTCGCCATGAATGGCGATAATAATAATATACGACTATAGTCTGTAGCTCACTACGTAGTATCATACTTCGCTTCCCATTTTCCACTGACAAGGTTCATTCCTCAGCGAAAGTGCACACTGTTCCTGGAATCATGCAATTCAGAGGTACCTTTCCGTACCCCAGTCCTACAGTTCCAGTTCTGCCTGGAATCGAGAAGTATAAGAAATCAGATGCACAATGCCATTACAGCTGCCGTTGCTTTTGAGGCCATAGTCAAAGTCACTGCCTGGGATTTTTTTTCCAGAAACTGTGGTCCAGATATTTGTACCTGTGCCTGTATGTAGGGCTACTCCGCCGGCTGTCCCACAGCATTAATTGTAATCTGAATTCACCGTAGTGTTTATGGTTAGGTGTAGATGTAATTAATTAATGTGTAATGATATGATTTGCTTCAAAAAATATTTCAATCAGGTATTTCCCTTCTCGATATCCGAGACGAGTATGAGTTTAATTTGGACACTTTACAAATGGAGCCTAAACCCAAACAAAAACAGCTAAACATTCTTGAGTAAAGATGACAGAATGTGATAGCACCATTAGGGAATGAAAATTCAGAGTGATTCTGCTGCTATTCTACTGCTAAGCATCTTTCTATAGATGTATACTGCAATGTCTTTGTGGTGATAAAAACTTTAACAATTGGTCTCTCCCCACAAATATTTACTGTCCATGCATAATAATTACGTTCTAATAGATTCCTCTGCCGTACTACTCCGATTGCCTTAAATATTGCATAATTATATATTACCTATAGTTATAAATTTCAGAATACAGACAGTGCCTTGAGGTTTGCCAACGTAGATACAGGTTTGTGTTTCTCTTAATAGGCAAATCGTTTTGGCAGCTCACTTAAAGCCATTGAGCAAGGAAGAAAAGGAGGATCTCCAAAAAAAGTCAAGCACCGGAAATGTGGTATGGAACACGATGGCAGCTGGGAAGGAAGCAAACACCGGAACATGTTCTGAGTCTGCCAGATCCGGAGCCGGTGATGCGTTTAAGACCGATTTAAATTCCGTACGACTAAAATTAATTTATCAATTAATTTTGTTTTCACCTAGTGAATTCATTGCACCGGTGGTTCAAACACCACTATTTTGCAGTATAAAGTAAGTAGTTAATATTAGTTTGCATGTATGGTGGTCTGTGTAAAAGTTAGGTATTTTCAAATCAGACATGCCTTAAATGTTTTATGCAAAACTCAGACAATGGAAATACGACGAATATAAATTGAAAATATTTTTGATACTATATTCAGCCAGCGCATGATCTACCCATCCCGATAACAACAACCGAATTCACTAAAACTTGGAAAAGTTTGAAAAATAATGAGCTGAGATGGAGGTTCTTAAAGAGTTTGCTATGCATCGATGCCAGTAGAAACACTAACACGCAAGATGTTCGAGGTAGAAGACAAATAATAGCAACAACAACCCAAGAGGTTGCAGGAGAGAATTCTTCTTCAGAGAAGATGCAAATTATTCCTGAAAAGAATGTTCTGCAGCGACTTTGTGCGGACGAGGTACCTCCTGAAATATGTTCGGAATTAATAACGTGCTTGCTTCAGGTGGTTACTATAGCGGCAGACAAAGGAGAAGGAAATGAAGGTACACGCTCGTTGGATGTGAATGAAGAATGGAGAGATGTTGTGCACATACTATACATTATTTCCCAAAGTAAAAGGTAAGCATACTCTTTAGCACGCTCTGAAAATTAATGATAGATTTACAGACAGTAAGTTTACAAAATAATTAATTTTTTGTTTTACGGTGCTTAAATTGAATGGGAAAAAATAGACTGCGCTGGAGAAATTACTTGAGTCAACACATAGCAAATTATTTCTTGACTTTTCAAAACAATTTCAGGCACCGTCTCAGTCTGAGTATGCTTTCCGAGAAGGATACGAAAAACCTTGATGCTGTAATGAATGCTGTCCGCGGTCGTTTGTCAAATTCATGCAAAACAGAAGTGGAAGCGATGAAAACAGAGTTACAAGGAGAGGCAAAAATACTTCTCGATTTATTCCATATAACAGAATCCCGAATATTTCCCGCAAACCACCAAATATCTAGAATAGGTTCACCCATGTTTTAAATACTCTAACATGTGAATATACATAACAATCTGCTATTTTACTGAGTTTGGAGTTTGAATCTTTTTGCTTTTCGTATCCTATACAGATGATAGTAAATACATATTATTATTACACTATTAGTCGATAGGCAACTATAATTTTTTTTAAATAATTGCAAAATACTTGTAACTGTGGAGTGGTTTACGTTCAACAAAGCATCAATTTTTCGATTCTTAAATTCATAAAAACGAAATCATATTGTATCTTAGTTTTCTAACCAATAGTAAAAGTATTAAAGTACTCAATAATAAACTTTTAGAAATCAAGTACGAATCTTATTACTGCAGAAAGTGCAAAATTGCGAACATTTAATTCTTGAATATAACTATATAATTAATTACACTAATGCCAAGTTAAAGTCACTTAAAGCATTGCAACAAGTCGACAAAAATATAGTAACAACCGACCATCACTCACTTTCCCTCCAAACATTGCAAAGCTACCTAAGAGGTGTGTAGTTGCTGGTATATCTACCGCTGATATAGGCGAATTATATGTTCCTGGAGCTTAGAACATAGCTATGTTGCTTAGAATATTTAATGGCCACATAAATTAATGGCACAAGTAAAGTCAAATTGACATTACTTGTGACACCCAAATTTGAGCAAACAGATTATACGGTATTATAATTTCAATTCTGATACTTTTGGTCTAATAAAGTCACCCAAAAATTACATAGTACGTTAGACTTACAATTATCTAGACATATTTTGTTTATAACTTTATAACACTATGAAGTATTAAGGAAAAATAACCCACACGCGATAAATAATTTGTTATTATTATCTCGCAGCTGAGTTTTTGGTTTCTTGTTTACCCACTGAAAAGGGGCTGATTATAATCCTTATCCGGTCTCAACTTAAATCATGAGAATTCATTTGGGAATTCAACCGACGAATCATAGTGGCAGGGATGGGCTTTAGGCATCTACTTTCGGGGCTGTTGGATGGGAACTTGAGGTTTAAAGTTATTACGAACATCGTGAGTAGGCAATGGCTTTTCATGGAATGCCTGTACAGCCTCAACTGGGAAGTCAGCATTTCCCCGATTCGGTGCACCTGAAATCGTTACTTCAGATTGTTTCGGAGGACTGTAATAGTTAAGACAAACAAATTAGCATGACAATAATTAATATGCTGATAATATTTTGCACTCAAGATTGAAATATAAAAAAGTGAAAGTAGTTTTACCTAGAAGAGACTTTTAATTCTTCTTGAGGTTCTGGCACAGCCGTGTCAGCCTTCTTGTCTTTCAAATGACTCTTGTTCTGAACAATCCTCATGCCTCCAGCTTTCACTATTGGAATATTTACAAATAGAATTATAAATCAAAAATGGCATTGTACAGTTCTCATTGAGAATAACCCATGCAGTACGTCACATAACTTCATGATCCTTTACAGCATTTTTCAAGAATTAAATAATCAAAAATATCATAATTACATTATTTTCTATTTTGCATAACATTAACATAGCATATGGCACGCACTCATTCTTCCAGAAACAAGCTCTGCGAGTGTGATCGTTCATCACTGGTAGTAATTCAATGATATTCGAAAGACCTTCACTTTTAACTCTCTACAACGTCCTAGGAAAACTTTCAAGCATGGACAACTTATACATGATATACACGTAGAAAGGGAAATCGCCGTATTCGCCGTGGTTTCATGCAGTAGCCAACATTTTTAAAACATTTAAAATACATACTCCACTGGCAACTGGGAAAATATTTCGTCAGGTTTTTGGGTAGCACTGCGACTAATTCGAACCGATGTGCAAGCGCAACTCATGTCTTTATTAGCAAGGTGCATACTATGCAATGCAGCATTTTAAAAATAATAGTAAAATATCAAATACACCTTGCGGGAAGCCTATAGTAAATGTTAACTGCCTATGAAGTTATCAAATAATTACACAGTTCTGCATAACAATTTAAATCGTTTTTTCGTTAAGATAGACGACGAATATAGATCAATTCAAACCTATAAAACTACGTATGACATATGACCGAAAGACTTATGAAAATCAATTGACCGATTAGTTTAATTTGAGGACAATATGATTCGTGAATATACAATATAACATGAATAACACTTTGATGTCCACCTATAATAGGTAACTATCTTTCTAAGTTCTCTCTATCCACTCTCTCCGTCACTAGCTAGGCAGATAAAATAAAAAATATGAAATGCTATATGACATCGTTGACATTGACGACTGTAATTCCTTAATATAAATCGCATTCAGCGTCAAATGTACATTTTTTATTATATAACTATGAACAAATGCGTCATCTGGCAGTGACAACTTTTTCTATTGAATCGCAAAATTTACTAGTGACAACTGTAACTAAAATTACATACAATTGACAAAGAGCTAACTATCCCTTTTTTTTGTGCCAACTACAACCTGAAAAGTTTTCGGCATCGGCATACAAGCAAGAGGTTATACGCTTACGATTTACGAACGTAATAATTACAGGAAAGACATCCTCAAAGAACCGTCTCAACAAAACATCCAAAGTTTCGATAAAAATTACTAGATAATTCCAGATTCAATCACTAAAATTCAAATAATTATTACAGACGTTGATAATGAGAATGACGATGATGTTATTTACCATTACAACGTCACCAATGCTTATGAAGTGGAAGTATGAGAAGTGGGCAATATTGTATTGTACAAGGACATAGAATGCAATTATATATTACCTGCCGGAGGATGGGCATTCAAAGCTTCGGACTTTTCGGGTGATGACATGCTTAATTGAAGTTGTCAATCGGTTTTTTCAACAAAATTCGATTCTCTCGAGTCGTTTGCTCACACAAAATGGTTTTAAACCGCGTGTCAACAATTTCTGGAGGATAATTAATACGATTAATCAAGTTTGAGAAATATACTTTCCACTTCCACCATATGCTGTTGGTGTCCCTGCAACATAAACTACACTGGAGACCTGTAGACAGACTAGAGAATCTAATTCAACTACTTGGCTCCTCTTGCTTGGCTTTGGCTCCACTTGCACTTGTGCGTTGTTCGTCAGGCAGTGGTACTACAGTGGGTCTCGTGGAAACAAAAGTACCTCCAACTCCAACATCCAATTCCAATCCCGAGTCCAACTTGCCTAGTCTTTGGATCAACTGCAGACAAGTGCTCGCAGGTTAGGTTGTAGGTAGAATCCAAGTCGAGACTGCAGGCGTCTTCTTGTACCACGTTAATGATGCGATCGTGTTATCATCTGTGGTTTTACTTTGCCTTTCGTTCTCGCTGGTGACTTTGCATACGTGTCTACTGGCTCTATGTTCAAGGCTCCAAACAAACCTCCATCGTTGCTCTTTCGACGCTTTTTTTTATTTCTTACCGAAGCTCTCTGGTGGCTTGGCTCAGTAGTTACATTTTTTGTAGTAGTTTTCAGTTTGCTTTGCTTTGGTTCCCTGGGCTTTGGAGTGGATTGGATTCATTTGGTGGAGGCTCATTATGAGAACCTGCTTCATCATCTTCTAAAAAAGTATCCTTCGAAGAGTTCGAAGTAAAAACATGTACGAATGCAACTATAACTTCAGACTGGTACAAAAAGCAGTACATAAAATTATTACTGCGGACTGCAATTCATGGATAAACTGGAAACTGGACTGGAGAGTTGTAATTATAATTTGAATAATTACAAGTAATTATTTATGTAATACGGAATATATGAACCACTGTCACTTCAGTCTATTGTGATAATTATAATTGTGATGAGATTGCCCTGGTATCTCGCAACCTCGAAACTGGGAATCGTTGTTGTCAGTGAATATTAGCTGCAAAGCTTGGCATCAAGTATGTGAATTCTAAAAATTACTAAAAAGACTGCATCAGCAACATACTATGTTAAGTACTGACTACTGATGTTCCTGAGCGAGTACGCGGAGAGTACTGGAGAAATGACTTTAACACCTACCCATACTATAATCACAATAGTAGTCAGGGTCATCAACGTTTGAAGTATGTACCAGCACATAAACTTTACGATTTTTTCAAAGAAGCATTTTAACAACATTCAGTCGTTGATGACGATTAGATTATGCATAACATTTATACCTAGCAGTTATCATGGTAGGTATTCTATCATAACAATTGTTTGCATACATCCACATCAATTAAGGCGTATATGGTTCCTAAAACTATTGGGTTTTTGCTTTTACATAAAGGAATGTGGAGATTTGGAGATACAAATCACAACCATATGGATATGACACCCATTATCCATAGGTTCAGTTGGACTCTTGGGCTGATGGGCTGAGTCTTTTTGGATAATAATATTATGATATCCATGCTTTATACAGTACACGTTGTTTTCAGTCAGTAATCAGTATAATGTAGTAGGAGTATGCACAAAGTAAAATTCGAGAATGCATGAATAATGTGAGTTCCGTTCCAACCTTGAAACTTGAACACTCAGAGAGAAGACTACTCCTGAAGTTCGTCGTACATGTGGTTTTATAGGTAGAGAGATCTTCAATTCAAAACACATCTGCACAGTGCAGACTGTAAAGGAAGGATACCAGGAATAATGATGGATCCAGATTCTGGAGTGTGTAGATGTAATTATAAAGTGCTTGATTAGACTATTTTACTATCTATTTTTTCAATTTGTTCAGTGTTAAAAATAAAATAAAACAAAAAACTGATTATGAAGTCATATCCTGAAACCCTCCTTGGTTTCAGGAGGGGGAGGGGCGGAGGGGGTCTCATTCTATTCTTGCAATGTTACATTTGTTGACATTTTGAGGAGGTCTTATCCCTGCAAAAAAAAAATTTGCCAAGGGGGAGGGTCTGCGTCTATTACGGAGATTACGGCTTTAGGCTATGACTGTATGGAGTACATTATGTACCTACCTATGGAATAATTAAATCCGTATGCCCTATACTGTATCTAGACTGATAATCGAATAGGTACAGTGTACTGTTTACGAAGAGCTCACGTAAATTGTTATTCTTACCTACATTTGTCAGACACATTCATTGTAACTATATACGTATTTAGGTATTACTTGACTAACAAATGAAATCATTTGTTTTTTTTCAGAAACGTTTGATTTCTTATAAAGTCGATGCATATTTTTTATTAAGTTTTAATGACGCTAAAGATCTAATGTGGCTGGTGCATATAACTCCCAAAATGTCTCCTTCACCCTTGACCCTTGAGTTGTTAACGTGTTTCCATTCTATCTGCTATTGAGACTATTGACTATAATCGTATCTGTATCTGTAGGTACCTTCGCATTAAAAGTCAAGAATCTGCAACGCAAATGAAACTACATACTCCGAGAATTTTATGCCATAACTAGAATTGTGCACAGGGTCGAAATTCTTGTTGCGTGGTTTTTGGTTTTGTTCCTGGAAAATTCGCCGATTGTCAAAAGTACATATGTACTTTTGACAATCGGCGACATATGTACTTACGCAATAGCCCTTTCCATTTCCAGTTTTTCCAGCTGGAAACTAGAAATCTCATACCACACAGTCTGCATTTATTCAACCACGTCGCGTTCACGTTTAAGTAGATTAGGTAAGCACTGAAATATAAGGGTAATTATAGGAATAGATAATAAAGTAAACGACAGTTACTTAAATATTAATTAAGAATATATTGTACGTAATGGCAGTATTCATTGCGTGACAAAATTAGAGCATTCAAATTATTTCTATTTCGCAGGACCAATCATCCTTTGGGTTTTTATAGTATTACGTTGATACAATATTGCTCCTGTTGCTCTTTTTCAGTCATCGTCATCATTTATGTTAATACAAGGTTTAATTGATACCACCTACAGTCTTTAGTATTCAGTGTGAATTAAATGCCCTTATTATCTCAAAACGGTGTATTAGGCTGCTTGCTATTCAGTTTTTTAATCAGTTTTATTCACATTATCCTGCCAAATTATTCATAATAAATAAATGAATGCATCATATGTGCAGCCGGATAAAGGTATAATATAAATTTTTCCGTGTAAGAAAATAGATAATTTTATTAGACAGAAACAATGTTAACAAGAAAAGCTCATCGGTTCAAAAAAAAGCGCGTTCAAACCCTAAGCCCGTTTAAAAAAATAGAACTCAAACAAAAGTTTTCTTTACTTGAGTTTCCATAATGTTGATTAGGTATCTAAATATAAAGGCCAGCATCCTAAAATAAATTATATATACGTTATAACAATAATACGCAATAGCATTAATATGTAACTAATACATTTTATTTTGAATTATAGAATCATATTTTGTGTTTAGAAAACTTTTCCTTAAAATCATAAGGAAATACATTACATAGATACATTTAACAGCAAACGGTAAAAATCAAACCAGTATTTTTGTGTATGGGAAAAATAAGAAAGAAAAATATCTACCTACCTACCTACCTACCTACCTAATCACCTACTTACTTTGTTGCAGAGAAAAACTTTATATAAAATATCTTCAATAAGTGATGTGATGAGCATATAGTCCCTGAGATTTCATACAGTTCGTGAAAAAAGAAATGGTTTCTCTAACGCCAATGCATATAATCATATAAGTTTATTTTATGCACTAATCACTTCCATATTGTCCAAACAATTTCGTACTTATTGTATTTTGCTATTAAAATACAATTTAAAAATCATACTATATTATTATACGAACTTATTACAAAATGTTTATGCCAAAAACATAAATATGGTATTCTATTTTAGAAATTATATAGCGCCTTCTCTAATGTTGTGCCCATGAATGGTTGTATCATCTGCAGAGGTCATTAAAAACACAGATTTTTCATTATTTCTGTCTCATATTTATATAATATTTCTGTCATTCATGCTTCATTTATTTTTGTAGCTTTAGGAAAATGCAGCATGGATTCAGTTTACAGAGTTGATAGTTTAGTTGAAATTCTTCAATCACTAAAATTGGAAGGAAAAGGAAATTAAAAGAGTTTGCTAAATCACTTCACATTTAGACTGCATAATTTTCGAGTTGGTAGGAAATGCTTATACAATGGCAAAATTTTCATTTAGTAAGTTGATGTGTCAGTACTGTCAGTTATTTACTTAGCTTAAATGTTTTCAAGTAAGTTGGTAACATGTTGAACTTCTCGGTTCTGCAAAAATGAAATGTATATGTAGACACCTTCATGAAAGTCGTATAAATAAGTCATGGTTAATCAGGCACTGCGAAAGTTCATCTTGGCAGTGTCAAATTTTCTCTTGATAGTAAAAATAAGCCGTTTTGAATTCAGGCAATTTGGTTTCAGTAGCCATAGTCAGTATCGTACGCAGTACCATCAAAACGACTACGTATTTAAGTACGTACGTCTCTGCATCTACTTTAACTCAATCAGTGCAGAATATAATATAATATATAGCATATAAACATACTGAACTGAATCCAATCCAGTATCGAGACACAAGTACAGAAGTTCAAATGATTATATTATACAATATATAGATGATGATGATGATGCTGTAACTGTAGTATATGCATATACCTGGGCAAAGCTCAAAGCAGAATAATGACACTCGAAACTTGAATAATATTTACCGCTGCTTAGGGTTTGATTGGGTTTCGAAGCATTTTAATGCGAAGAGGTATAATAAGATTGGCTTGAAGTCTGAAATAATCTACCTCAATCTACCCATCACCTTCTGCCAATAAAAGCCACTAGTACCACTTCTTATCTCCCAACTGCTTTAATGTGCCAGGTACGGTATGTGAGAATAGTTGGCAAATACTACTAGGTACCTAAGCAGAGACTCGTATTTACTTTTAAGTACGGTGAATTGAATTTGGATAATAAAGGAGTAATGTCCTTTGAGCTTAAGGATTACCACAGTCACCAAAGCGATGTATACATACATCTAGATTTTTGGATATTAATTATATGAAGCTAGTGCCAGGACTGCCAGGATTACAACTAAACTAGAATCATCTAGGAAGGTAAAACCAGCAAATATGTAAATGCCTATTATTATTTTATACATACTTACCTACATGCATGCATTGTGTGTAAAACGTATCAAAACTTTCAAGTATTTAGAGAATTCAAACGGATATAATCGTAAGAATGCAATTCAAGTGTGATTAAAAATTTTGTCTTTCAATAAAAGGTTGGCACGTCTGCAACTTATAATTAATTACCACTATCTACAAACTACAGACTACTGTAGCTTCTGTGACAAAGTGACAGTTAGTAAAATGGCAACTTCTGCGTAGTAAGGATTTTTGCTTTGTCATCAGAGTCCATGATCCATGATCACGTAATAATCTTATACAGAAGCACTTCTATTACGTTCACTATTTTTAATCCCTGTTGACATCGTGTCATATCTTCCCTGTTGAACTGATTAGTTCCAGCTTCATCTGTGTAGCCGCTTACACAATCTCTCTAACGATAAAATTGTGCTTAGATAGATGTTCATGAACGTAGCATGTTTAGGATTGATAGTCCTGTTTAATGCTTTATCGTTTAGCTAATAATTAATTAATCTAACTGCGAGCATTTATATTTTTAAACTGTTTTGTATGGAGTAGGTACTTCCTTTGTGCGGTGTAAATAATCTATAATGAATTACCATTTTGTAATCAGACCATATTATTGATTATTACATTTTCTTTACTGTATTAATTTGTTTGAATGTACCGTATACGCCAACATCGAGGTATATACGTATGTATTTCCATGTCATACAGATTACAGCCAATTAAAAATTACGCAAGACTTCGTTTCATAAAGAGTCATCCTCTTTATTGTTATAATTTCATTATATGAGCGTTTTTTCACCCCTCAAATAGCGTAGTACACGTACACTGCTCCCTTCTTTGTCGCTGACCTTGAAAGATCGTTAAAAAATCCTTAAGGAATTGTTTTGGGACATGTATGATGCTTCTGCGCCATCCTACACTATTTTTTTTCACTGATTGGCTAAATTATATTTTGGGCGGGTTTCCGGAGGTACTTTGTGTCTAAATCTCATTTTTTATCGTCCTAGACTTTTTTTGATAATTATTACCGAGTTTCAAATAGATCATTTGGTAAAAAAATTGACTATTCTGTTATGTGTTCTTCATAGCAAAAACCTTCAAGAATCATTTCTTTTTACCCCGTCTCGCGCTGAATGGTGTAAACTTTTCGTTTCTATATGCCTGAAGACCATGGCTTGAAGTGTAAGAGTGTAACCCCTAGAAGACCCTTGAAAGTCCTTTTGAATAATATTAAGGATTAAAATAAATAACGGAGTTTAAAACTGCCATTACTTCATAGGGAGTTGCTCAATTTTTCTAATTTGAATAAATAAATAAAAATAAAAATCAAATGTTTGACTACAAAATTATGTCTATAGAACGGTGATTTTTAAGTAGAAGTAAGATGCTATTTCACTAAATTAATGTCCCACTTCAAAATATTGGCTCATTATATTATGTAATGAGAATTTAAAATGACGTCGGTGCTTAAACAAAGCAACTATAGTTTTATCGACTCCTACACTAATTAATAATTAATTATGTTATCATATAATGGTCACCGAGTACGTGAGAGTGAAAACATCAGAATTGTCAATACTCTATCTTTGTGATGTAATTATTACATGGAGTTGCTTTATTGCTTTTTGAGTTGGCTGTGAATTTTTTTCAGAGGAACAACATAAAAAAGTAACAAAGCATATGCAAAACAGTTATAGACAAAACAAAAACTGCATATTTTAGATACCAAAGGGTAGTTCTGTGCATCCAAAACTCCAAAAGTAATTTTATTTCAGCCAACAAACAAAGCCAAAGCAGTGACACATTTTCGGGAGGTACAAAAATAAAAGTATATGTTATATGTAATATAGAATAAATATTATTATTACACCATAATATTATGTATTTCCTCTAATTATGTGCTAAATAAGTTTCATTTAATGTTGTGATATCAAATCTACACTATCTAGAACAAAAGGCAAAGGCATCAATCAGTATATAGGTACTAGTATTTATCTTCCTCCCATGGGCGTCAGCCCACAGGGGAGTGTATTCATTATCAGTATTTATCAGTATGTACTTGGTAAAACAAGGCACCACAATTAACTCACATCACAGAGACATAGCTTTGAAGACGTCATCTCTATAAAAAAATCAAAAACTGACTAATTACGATAAATAAACTCATAAACAATGATATATATTAACAGACAGCTTGCATTTGCTTATATATCAAATCGGCTCCATTTCACCCTAATGGGTACATAGTATTAGTGGTCGGCATGGTCTGGTCCGAACCATAAAATTTTGTCTCGTCTAGTCCGGTGCCGGTCCGAGCTTTTAGGACCAGACCATACTTTATCCTCCGACTACATATGAAAAAAATACTCCAAAGAATTGCAAAAATGGAAAAAAATTCATCAATCGGTTACTTATCACGATTATAACCACCTATGTACATTTCAGATTTCCGTATCTTAGCATTTAAAATTCATCGATAGTCATTTTCAAATCTGGTTTTTAGTGTTAAAGTTCGACCCATCTGGTCCGAAATGGTCTGGTCTGGTCCGTGATCTGAACCAGACCAGACCATAAAATCTGGACCAGACCAGATCATTCCGATCACTACATTGTATAGCAAATTTCTGATAAAGGGCTCGGTAATGCTTTAACAGTATACATAGTGAAGTGCCGATCATAAGCCAAAACAACACATTTTTTACAAAATTCAATTTAAAATGAATGCATGATTTTATTACGGGGCTATTAATCGAAAGCTCGACAATTTCTTAAGTCAAAAGGTTATAATACAAAATATCCACAAGCCCCGAACTAAAATCATTTAGGTATTCATTGTAACAATATCTGTGGATGGAAGGAATTAAAATCAAAAACTCAATTTGCTAATTTAGTTTATGATGAAGAAGAATTAACAACCAAGGAGTCAGTTTAACCATAAGTTACAATGTTCAATCCTTCCTTTCCACGATTGAATTCGGCCTCTGACTGAGATTGACTCCGACCCTTCTTGGAGAAATTCAGTGGTTGCATAATACAAAGGAAATGATGAAAGGGAGGCCCACGACGAATTTCCATGGTTTGCCTCCTTGCTCCTTCAGAGCAGTGAAGAAGTACCAGGAAGGAACATGATGGATTATGGATTCGAGGCGAAGCGAGACGAGACGAGAGATCACCGACTGCAGCATCCGGCAGTCCTACCCGGTATTGGCATTGGCCGGTATCGCTGAATTTTGAGAATGCTGTAAAAATATGCGCCTGGCATTACTGACATACCATGAGTATATGTAGGTACACAGGATAGTAGCAGTAATGTATATTCGTATAATATAGCCCCGACCTCCGACTTGATACCGTCTATGTCTAATGTCTACGTCTAGCTTTGGGTTTTAGTTTTAAGGTTGGACGCATTTTGGTTATTCCACGAAACTGCATCTGCCGCATTGCATCCTCAGTCCTCATGGGATTGCCAGTGCAACGTCTTGCATCTCATCTGCCTCAATTGCATCCTTTTTCTACCCACGAACTGCATCTTAGGACGAGATGCTCGAGGGGGTACTTTATTACAGAAATACGAGGAAGCTCCTGCTGTTATTTAGACTGAACTGAAAGTGAGACTTGCAATGCTCAAAACTCAAAAGGCTATTGCCCATAAACTGGCTTTTGCTCCATTGAAACAATCCACTCATGCTCACTCGCACGCGGAAAACTAGATGCAGTTCAAAAGTGAACATTTTCAGGCAAAATTGAATGAATCTGTTACTGTTTACTCTCGAGTCTCGAGTCTTTCCTCGACATCCAAACAAGTCTAGAAGATGTACTAGACACCTGCGAAGAAGTTCTTCTCACAGGTCACAGATTCCAAAATTCCAATTCCAAACCAACCAGGTAATAAAGACTATTGCCCGTTTATTCTTCGTTTAATTTCACAACGGTACTCGGAGGTTCCAGCTGCTTGTTTCGGTTTTCGGTGCAACTGAGCTTCGAAAAAAACATAGTCAATTTAGAAGTACATTCCTACCTACTTAGTTATTTAACGGGCCAGGTCAACATTGTCTTTGTTGACTATTTCTAGTTCATTTCGTCAGCAATATGCATTTCTGCAACCCAGTTATAAATTAAGCAGCGTAAATTATAATCAGAAACTGGGCTGAGTGTTGAGTAATCAGGAATTATATAAACACCATAATATTGCAAACCAACAATCCTAAATCGTAATTGTCAATTGTTTGCGGTCCTCATTATTCCAACGAAGGTAAGCTATAAGCTTTTTATATTCAACTTTTAAGTTTCGTACATTCCAACTTGAGAGGTTAAAGAAGTATCTGGCGAAACAATAAAAGTCGTAGGTACCACCTGCCTGACGAGGGCAGTCATTGTTATTTTGTTATGGTTTGACTTTATTACTACTGTTGTCTGGATGGTGGATGTATTTATGAACAATGAGCAATCCTTATAAAAAGGCGTTTGAAAGGGTGGGTAGTTTATATTGTTTATTTTTGTTTTTAGTCAAAACAATTTCAATTGAGGAATCAACAATGGATTTAGCATCGAATGATGACGATGAGCCGAAGATTTGTACTGTATTCTCCTCGGATGCAAATTCTTCCAAAACTATATTTGACACGATTGCATTTACAAGTCCTAAGAAAGAGGAGAAACAATTTCCTGGGGTGGTTCCAGATCCAGGTCCAGCTCCAGCTCCGACTCCAGTGCTATTTCCAGCAGCAGTGGTACCTCCAATAGGCGAATCTCAAGGGCCATCATTTCTTCCAGCCTCTCAACTTTTTGGTGGTTCCAACCGTAGTCCTTTTCCAACCACGAGTGGTTCCATTGCGATTGCCAATCCTTTGAATACTTCAGTTTATACATCGATACCAGCAATTCCAACCGCGCAGGCAAACGTGGTAAATGATTTTCTGAATAGCGGAAGTGGAGATGACAATCGAAGGAACGTGGATCCGTTCGGAATCAATGAGAAAATTACAAAATCAAAATCAGTATATTCAGAACCACCGAGTAACCAGACAGGAACTGTTCCCAGTCTCACGAAAGAACTCAATTCACTAACTTTAGATACCAATGCCAAAGCAAACGCAGATGCTGATACCTTTTCAATAACGTCTGCCCACGAGGATTCACCATTACCAACTGCAAACGTACTCTTTGCGGATACCCCGGAAGTACCTTTCCCAGTCGGAATTGGTGCGTTCCAGATTCCTTTAGCAGAAACTTCCAAGATCTCCACTGACTTTGATAGCAATCGTAAGGCGTTTCCCCCTACCATGCCTGAGGTTCCAGTTAATGAAAAGTCTTTGTCGTCTGTGTACTCATTCCCTTCCACTTACACATCTTTAGATGCTACCTATGAAGCCTGGGTTCCTTCAGAAGAAACACGCAAGATTTTATTTACACTCACTACGGCTGCACAAGCAGCAAATTACATTCCCGATAAATCAAAATTGACTATGCCCGGTATAGTTCATGATGAAGATATGGCAGACAAAGTTGCTATTAATATGGCAAGAATTTTCGGTGAGGCTGAAGCAAGTAGAAGGAAAATCTTGACTGCTGATAGCGTCACTCAAGATGACAATGGATTAAGAGAGCTTATAAAAGTATTGTACAATTATTTTGAATTCTATTACAAAATAGTGTAAACATATGAAGCTTATTTTAAATATTTTTCAATCTTTTCCACAGCTTGGGTGCTATCGTTCTGCGATAAATCTTACAAAACGATTACTTACCTTGTATGGCCAGGGTTCCGGAAAAATTGGGCACTTTAGCAAACACACTCCTCATTCTTTGCAAGTAGGATGTTTATGAAATTAAAAATATTAGCGGGATACCCAATGCATTTCAGATCTCACAGATTCAGATCCTACAGTCACGTTGGCATGGAGACGTGTGGAGAATTGTAGTGAGTGCCCAATTCG
>JAAXYX010000228.1:0-51526 GCA_036851915.1 Ptenothrix huangshanensis | reverse complement strand
GTAAATCACGGAATTAGTAAATAAATAGAGTTTATTATAGTAATAATTAATTCCGGGGGTTTTGTTCTTGTTTGTTTTTCCTCTCATCAGAGAGGTGGTCCTTCGAAGCATTTATTTGAGGTTCGAGCATTTTAGGGATTTTATTGGGCATCATAATTTCGCCGACTCAGTAGATGGAGGAATAGGCGGGCGGCGACACATACATTGTGTAAATACAGTACAAAATGTATTTTACATATTAAATTTCATCATAAAGACCTATGATGATCAAAATGTTTAAAATTTCTTGATTTGCCAGCAGATTTCGAAAGGCGACTAGATGGATTGGAAACTAAGAAAAGTAAATTCATCCGAGACCACTTGCGTTCTTTCGAGTATGAATCCTGGTGTGGGTTACCCAAAAAAGACCAGGGTGCAGTCCAATTTCAGAAATGTCCCCAGGCTAATAAATGGATTCATTCAAAGAACGGAATTTCGTCGTCAGAGTACATAAACGTAATCAAAATGGTTGGAAATATCATGCCACTAAAAGCAATGCCTAGACCTGACCTTGGATCTGACCGTTTCTGCCGTCATGGCTGTAACAAGACCGATACCTTAGGACACGTCCCTAGAAAATGTCACAGGGGTGAGCTTTTGCGCAATAATCGACATCAAGCCGTTCGACATTTGATTGCTGAGGCAATGGGGAAAATGGGTTGGCAAGTTCTCCAAGAAGTAGAGTGTACTGGTAACGGTTCAAGAAGGGTGGACATTATTGCTTACGATTTGAAGAGGAAAACTGGACTAATACTGGACCCTACCATCCGAATGGAAGAAGACAGTAATCAGGCTGAGGCTGTGAATATCGAAAAGAAAGAGAACTACGAATCATGCATTCCATACTTCAAGCAGAAATTGGGCATAGATACCATTGAAGTGATTGGATTAAACATTGGTCCCAGAGGGACTATTACTAAATTCTTTGTAGACTTTATGAAATCCCTAGATTTATCTTTGTCTCTCACTGAAGGTATTATAACGTCTGTTCTTAAAAAATGGGTTCAGATTTGTGTACATCACTTGTTTTCTACAATATCTAATAACTAATATTGCATTATAATCATTATTATCATTATTATTAATACCAGAAATAAGTTACATCAAGATTATACCTAATTTCGATATTACTGATTATACGGAGTCTTTTTAGGCTATCCTCGTTGGAGGACAGTGCAGTGTCAAGTATAATTATTTTGAATAAAGTTGCCTTTCTCTCTCAGGCAGCAAAATTCAATTCTAAGTATTCATCTAAATATGAGCACGCCATTGGTCTGGCCACTGTCCGATTTTTACAGTATAAACCAGACCCCGGTTTGAAGTTCATAAAAAATGGAAATGTACACCTCTAGTTACCTCATCATAATATTATTTACTGAGAAAAACAAATATAACCGTGCAAAATTATTCCGAAAGATCAGTTTTCTCTATTGCGTTTGAAGTTCCAATTTTGTTCCGTTTCGGGTAACCCAAAAATATTTCACTTTAAAATCGAACCCATTCAGTTTGTAGAATTATAAAATTAAATGTTATACGAAATAAGAGCTATGATTCGCGTATTGCAAGCTATTTCATACTTCACAAGATCCAATTACACTATTAAAATGAACTATTACATTCTCTGAAGAGAGAATATAAAACTTATTGATTCTAAAAAAAATTTTGTCTTTGTATAATTGCGGTTTTATCTTAAATTACCAATTGGCTTGCGAAGGACTTATTGTATTGCTCAAAGCATGTGAAACTTGTATTAAATTATTATTATTAAACTATGAAGCTACATTTGAAACTTATGGCAACTGTTTTTAAGCAAGATTCCCTGTTGATTATGTTTTGTAGTTTCATGCCGTCTATATGCCAGATTCTTTGGCGTACGTTACAATACAATAAAGTATCTATACGTCTATGGCATGTTGGTAGGGAGGGAGGCACTTTGACGAAGTGAACCGAGTTGGCATTGGAGTTGGAGCTGGAGTTGGACTAGACTCAGCTGAATTGAACTGAACTGAACTGAACTCTGTTACTCCTTTGAGCTCTTAAAGAAGTTCAAGTGACTTCCTTTATTGATGCAATTAAACTGGTGAAAGTTTCCCTCCTCATACCTCCTAATATCGTAACAATATCTTCAATGTGAACAAGTAAAACATACTAAATGAAATGCCTATTAAAAGTTACCCTTGCCGACGTTCAAGTCCTTCTCATTCTCTTTCCTCTCTGGCTCTCAGTGAAACACAAAACTTTTTTCGACTTGTACACTTTCTTATTATTTGTTTCCATCCGTATCTTTCGCTTACTTTTGAGACAGTCAGGAAAATTATCTGGGAAAAGGTAGATAATTTTTCTAGCACTTCACATCTATCTTCCCTTTGACTTTAAATTGATATGACGGAATCACTACTTGGCCATCGTATCCTATCGTATCGTGTCGTGTGTACAGTGAGTAGTGCTACCTTCTCTTGTGCTGAGTAAGTGGGCATTGCAACCGCATCGAGAGCAACTTTCTCGTTCCCACTACTCCCGCAACAACTGCATTGGAACAACTTACCACCCTATTCTCCTCAATATCATCTTCAATTTCCTTTGCTTTTATGTGATATATTCTGACCATTCGCTCGAGTTCTACATCTGCTTTAATCACCGTCAACAATATCCGTGAACCAAGTTGAGCTGGAAAGCGTTGAGGTGAAGGGAAGGATGGGTGGGGATGAAGATGTTGGTGCATACGAGTGACTGGCCATGATCTGTCTCGGTGGCCGTGGCTGGTGCAAGGGCAGAGGAACGACTCTGTGAACGTTGCATTTTATTCTAGTAGGATGTGACATAATTAGTAAAGTAAAGCTGTGTGCTTAAAGTGGCAATCCCTTTAGGTTGCTCGTTCCTCCTTCACTCCGTCATTACACCAGACCGAGGATAATTGACACAAACTACTTGAGACCGTCTTCTCCCAACAACCAACACCAACACACTCAGCTCCCAGTTCAAATCCCAGGCATGGATAGACACAGTCTTGTCTGCACACTCGAGGAAGGCACTCTGCCTAAGCTCATTACTCGAGCAGAAATATCCACGCGAATTTTTATTTATCATAGCACATACATTCGCGTCATTTTAATTTCCTCCCATGAATACCATGTCCTCGAAACAAAAATCTAAGCGCCTTTATTTTTCCTCTCGAATTACGATTAAGCGTACAGGTTTTGTCATTTGGTATTCTTTACAAAGATTACTCCTGCATTCATCCCTCAGCGTTCTTATGCAAATGGTGATGCGATCAACGGAATACTTTTGCTTACTCACAACACAACACAACACTCAACCAAACTAAACAAACCCAAGCTGAGTCCAAATACTGCGCATAGTACACTTACCCAGAGGATTGTCATTCAACTTTTGCCAACTCTTCAAGCTCTCTCTCTCTCTCTCTCTCTCTCTCTCTCTCTCTCTCTCTCTCTCTTTCTGTCTCTCAACTCCTCATCAAATTATTATGCCACTTGAAGCCTCGACGGTAATATCAGTTTTCAGAATTACAGCATAGCACAAATTGTTTTACTTTTTCCAGAGGAAAGTAAATAAATTGCAAATGCGAATGGCTCGACTGGCAGTGGGAGAGAAACAAGTTGAAAATGGATGAACACCCTTAAAATTCTATTCGAAGAAACATGCCATTTTTCTCAGTCAGTCTGTTAAATACTTGGGGTACACACCGTATAATATCGCAATGCTGGAAGGAAGGCGCGGAAGTCGTGTGATAAAGCTGAATTTTGAAACCAGATTGGGCAAATCTACCCAGCATGCTGAAAGCAAAACTCAGAAGCTGCGACATGGAAATCTGACGCTACTTATTTATCACATATTTGTCTTCGATTTACTGTTGCCTTTCTGAAGCTGTGGCTTCTTACCCACTCCCCGGAGAATCCGAGTTCGAGTTGCAGTCATAGCCATACCCTTGCCTTGAGCAGGGAACGACTCTTAGAACACTGTTTGTAGCGATGGAACATGAAACAAGCTCAAGTGAAATGCTTATGAATAATCGAGTAAATAATTTCACTGCTTCTAGTCTCCAATCCGCTTACTTTCTTCTTCTACCACTCAGAATACAACTCGCAAAATCCCGTAATCGAACTCATCTTTTACTCCTTTTCCCTCTTTGTTGGATCGATTACTGCTGAAACTCTTTGGCTCTGGTTTGGGTGCTGGAGAATAGGAAGCTCGCAATTCCACACGACTGCCATGCACAATTTCCTTCTTTCTTCTCTCCTAACACAATTTTCTATAGACACCCACGGTACATTATCAATGGAAATTTTCTCCATAGGAATCTCTGAGTAGTTGTAGTTGTGCCTGTAGAGTAGGAATGTCTTTTGGGGAAATAAATAAATAAAATTCATAAGTGCTCACGTCTTCATACCTAAATGCGTTCTGTGTGCATGGCAATAGTCATATCTTGATTCATACAATGCCTCTCAAAGTGTTAACAACAGGCATGCAGTCCGCACTGGATCGAGCTTTACAGTGTACTCTCCTGTTTGGTTCATGTCACTGTATGTCAACTGTGAAAGCTCTTTGTCCCCATGTTCACAAAATGTGTTTACTGATCTGATTTTGTTGAGTGCTGGATTCAGATACCCGCATTGTTGTCCGTCCGTCCATCTGCTCCACAGCACAACTGCGTAGCAATAGCAAAAGAAGCATGGACAGCAACTGCAGTCTATGCATGCCCCGCCAGAGCAAGTTGATTTCCTTACATACGGGAACAAGTGGGTTGCTGGTGGAAGATTCGGCAGACTTGCATGTGTACACAGAAATTCAGACGACAGCTCATACTTTGTATACAATTTCCCGTGACAACCGTAACCGCCCAGAGCCGATAAGCAGAGATGATAATAATTATGCGTTTGTTCCTCCCTTGCCTCGGTCTTATTGTCTCAACTGCCTTCTACAATAGCTTGCTTCCAGCCCTGCATTTCAAAGGGATTATCACAGATTCTATTTTCACTCCATCCTTGCCCAATTACATCTCCGTCCCTTCCACTTGATCCCACGACTTCTGTATCTGCCCATCTGTAATCCCAGTTCTGAGAGTGTGCTGTGGCAGGAGTAGGGAATAGAATGTGTGTCGTAGTTCCGGTGGAATGCTACTGGGAATCGGGATCTGCTTACGGATCTCAACTCTCGACTCTCGATACGCCTCAAGCAACTGTGTACACAAGAGAAGATGCACCCAAAGCAAATACCCAGCTCAGAATGAAGGTAAAGAAGGGACCAACTATTATCAACAAGCATTTTTGCATAATCTGCTTATGGCTCAGGACAGCACGTCACCGTACGAGGACAACCTGCTCGATCTCGATCTTGGGTGAGTTGAGCGTGAGTCTTTAAATACAGACATGAGTCAGAGCCCGACAGAGGAACGAGACAAAGCGGACAAAGTAATTGGAGCTATACGTGCACTCGGAGCAACATTAGGATCTCAGGTAAGCATTTAATATCCTTCAGGAGGAGGACACCTGGAAACTCAATGAATCAAGATCAAGATGGATCTGTGAGTAAGCTCCTTAGAGCAAAGCACATATCAATATGAATGTAAACCAATGGAGCCATTGCCATTGTCATCGCCCTGCCTGGTGATACAAACGACGTTGCTGTGATCATCTTATCAACCTGTGACTGACTAGATCCAGAGGGAAAGATACAGAGGAAACTGTGAGTAGGATTGACAATGGAAAGACTTGCTCGGAGCAGAACACAATGCGGACGGAGGAAGGAGAAGGATGTTTGGGAGGGAAATGACAGGCAGAGACAGAGGCAGAGAGGCATGAGAAATGAGAAGGAAAATAAAAGAATGTTGCGGATTGTTTTTTATAATAGACAAAGGGTGAGTTAGTCTAAGGAGAACATTCGTGTCTATTCAACGGAGAAGTTGTAGGTTGCCACAGAATTAGAGCGAAGAAAGAAAATGAAGGTATTCATTGAAGCATTGAAATTAAAATTAAAAATACCAGCACTCCATTCGCATCACTCGCTCCTGCACTACACTTGGCATTCAAAGGTCCTGACTGCTTCACTGTAGCGGAGACGGGGGATTGTGCTGCGACATAATAATATTGTAGGGAGAAGAAAAGATTAGGATTTGTCTGTACACGTCTGTGTGGAGCAAGTATTTAGAAAAGGATCTGAGCCGTGATGTGTGTAGAGTTTCTACTTTTCCCCACTCATAAGTCTACAATGGAATGAAATACCACGAAATGGAACAAGCTTTGCTAATATTTAAGTTTCACAGAACATCTCGCTCCTTATAAGCTACATAAGTACTTTGCCCGGAAAAGTTTAGGAATTTCATCGCAAGTAGATTTAAATCTTGTCTTCAACTTATACGAGTAGTTTGAGTAGCTTTCCCTTGCGGTACTTGTGGCTAGTGAATATCCCAGCAAGGTTCGAACATTTACGCAGGGATCCTTGGGTTGGCACGTCTGCTGTGCCTGGCCTAGCAAGGCATGGCATGGTATGGCATAGCATGGCATGGGCTGGGTGTGTGACGGTAAGCAGGAGCAGCAGTGCCAAGGAGTCAACGTGAAACAACTGGGTGTGAATAAGTTTTTGAATAAGCTCATATCCGAGGAGCAGAGTGGATGTGTGAGAAGGTGAAGAGACGGAGCGGAGCATCGGAGCATGCAGAGAACATTGATGGTTCAACGTATCCTTTCCACTTGCACTTTACATGTACGCCGAGTCAATTAAAGTGAAGACGGAGATAGAAGGGAGCGTTATTAGCATGCCGGCCGAGTTTGTGACAAGGAAGAAAGCATAGATGAGTAATGGCATGTTAGAAAGAAAAAGACCAGCTCAATTTTCACATGCCCTTCCCCTCGGCATGCAACCAAGAGAAGGAGCACTGAGACCCATCCAGGCACTTGGTGTAAATCTTTCCGTCTCTATCTATACACCTCGCACTGTCTTCTTCGTCTCCGTGTTCTTTTCTTGCTCGCAACCCGTTCCTAAACTCGCATCCTGACACAATACCAAGTCTCTCCCTTCCACCATCCAAATCCACACCAAGTGAGTAAAGGGAAAGCGAGCGGAGGAGAGAGCGAAAGCGAAAGAAGGAGAAGAATCTGCTGCGTTTACATAGAGTGCAATCAAAATTTAAAGCTGTCAATGGTATCCGTATAAAAGTTGAGCCGATATGGAAAGGGATATCTGGATTCCTGGTTGCGCTTCTGTTGCACAGCAGAGCTGGTGGTTACAGAGTAAAATCAATCCGTGTATCTGAGCCGAGTTGAGAGTTGGCTGGGAATGGGTAGTGGGAAGAGCGGTGGGAAGTGGAGTAGGTATCCACAGGATATTTTTTGCCAAAGGCATGGATCAGTGAATATTCCGCACCCATATTCAAAGCTATCTTGTACATTACCTCCTAGTCCTCCTCGTCCTCATGCACGGCATGCTACTTTCATTCTCTGATTCTCTCTCAACTGTTGGCATTGATTTCGAGAGGAGGCAGATGAGGCCGTGGAGGGAGGATGGAATAGCAGACGGTTGCAGTGTAACACAAAGGATTCCTTCCAAGATAATGCTTCCTCCTTGGTTTTCCTTCTCCTTCGCCGGCTTCTCTCCCACCACTCACATCGCATACACAGCTTCACATGTTCCACACACGTCGTCCTGAAATGCAACTTGGACTCAAAGTTGGTGTGGAGCACAACTTCCCCATGCGTCGCTTAAGTTTCCCTGCATGCCTGTCTGCTGTCCCCTGTCTGCCTCCCTGCATACTTGCCTTCCTCCAGACCTCACGCTTCGTAGCCGCATGTGACTCTGATTGTGTCTGATTCCATGTCCTATGTACTTGTGTGTAAAACAATGTAGTTAAGGACAATAAAGGGAAAGTTTCGCTGTAATAAGATTGACGACGAGGAGACGAGCGAGGACTAGACGAGGACGGGCTTTGAGCTGAGGAAATCCGTGAATGACGCCGAGTGTGGAGTTAAAGTCAGTGCGGAAACATGACAAGTGATTGGATTCGGATTTGGACAGAATGGTGTATCCTGCTGAAGGGATGACACGCAGAATGGAGCACTGACTGGAGAAATGAAAGGATGTAAAGCAGGAGAGTTTGAAAGGAAAAGAAAGTCTCTTGTGAAAGGAGACGCGGAGGTGGTCAGAGCAACATCAGGCACACTGGCAGGGCTCGCAGTCTCTTTAGAGGAAAACTGGTTCACAGTTGCTAGACAACTGTGAACCTGGAGACAAAGGTACAACTGAGACGAGACAAAAGAGCACCGCGGAGGAAATTACAGGGAGAATATGTGAAACGGAACGTGCTCTCGGTTTGTTCAATCCAATCCCATCGAATCGTATGAGCTATCAGAATCTATGGATCGCATCTTGTGTTCCTATTCCAGCTCCACCTTGCCATTCCAGCCCAGGCCTATTGGAGCTCCGTGTGTGGTGGACGAGCGATTTGGCGGATTGTGGCCCTGGCCATTTTGGCACTTTGGGAATGTTAGGCGGAGGTAGGGCAAGTGACCAGAAGGAGAACTGCTCGCTAAGGATGTTGCTGCTAAGGTTGTGAAGGTTGTGAGGGATGAGGGGGATAGACGTGGATGGATCCTTGGCGGTGGGAGACAGAATGGAATCATCTGCCAGCCAAACAATCCTTTGCTCACATTCCCCGTTTGTCCGTCCGTCCGTCTGTCTCTCCGTCGCTCCGTCCTTTGCTTGCGTGTTGGAATCTTTCCCAAGTTTTTTTCTGCTTCGGTATAATGTGAAGCCAATATTCCTTTGCGCTCAAACGAGAGCAGTTTTGTCTCTGTCCCACCCTCGCATCTTTTTGTCCCGGAGAGTTCTCCGTGCTGGTCTCGGTTACATGTGCTCTGCCCCTCTTTCGCTTTTTTCGCTCCTTGTCTCGCTTCGCTGTCTTGTGTTCGTCCTCCTTGACTTGATCTTTGTTGAAGAGATCACAGATGCATAAGCACGCATAACCCTAGTCTTTCATGTGTACTCATTCAAAACACTGCGCACATTTTTAATTCTCTTCGAGACTTTTGTGAATTCCGATTCCTCCGACCCTTCCCTTCCTCGTTGTCGTTGATCGTTGAGCTTTGGTCGTTGGTTGTCTTGGCTGTGTCTACACTGTGTTGGCAGCCTTGGCACAGTTGAACGTCCAACTCACTTATCATAAACATATATAATGCTCCCGGACACAATAGAAAAATAAACAACGTCTTATGTATTCATGATGCTAATCGTAAGCTCTAGACTCCTACGTGTGGAGGCTATTATCGTAAATAATCTGGAATTAGAAAAGCACACACTAAGCACTTTCACTTAATTACGACTAAAGGCAGAATATATAAAATTATTAATGAGCAATTTCTCACATGAGCAAGTCACTGCGTGTTACACTACTTTTAATAGAATAAATAACAGCAGTAAAAGTTGAGACGGAATCTCAACAGATCAACAAACACGACTCGCCCTTCCGACTGGAATATTCGTAGACGCAGCAAGAACTTGTCCGTATTTGCAAACAAGAAAAAACAATACAGTGCGACCTACATTCATCCGTCATCCACAGAAATGTTTCTCTTAAACTCGCGTGTGTCACCGAACCAACGCAAAGCAAAAAATCCTCCAGCGACCAATACGACGGGAACGTGCTCACTCCTTCCTTCACTCCTATCACATCCCATCCGCACTCACTACACCAAGCCTCATAACACATGCTGCAACCAGGGTGCATATATACATGCTGATTTCCTCTCACAGCACCACTCACTCCAACTCCCACACTACATTTAGACTAGCAGGACGCGAACGAGATCCGCATGTAGAGAAAGACACAGTCCAAAACCAACTCACCCACAACATTCAGGAAAAAATGGAGAATTTTTGGTGGATGTGTTGACATCTGACATTGATAAGAGCCGGCATCAGAGCGCTGCACGGTTCCTAAGCGAAGCTGCCAATTATTGGGGTTTTCGAAATGAGGACTTTGTCTTGATTCCAAACTGTAGGTTTTCAGGCCGTAAGTGAGCAACTTGAGAATCCCTTTCTCGTCTTTTTTCATCCATGAGACCTGAAAAGAGAGACGAAAAGACGAGGTTACAAACACTTGCACTCACTCTGCCCATTAACCGTGTCGACCCGAAACCGAAAGGTACATGAGAACAAGACACAGGTCTTGTGTCTTGTCCTTAGCCCTACCCTTGCGGTTCCTCGTCCGCGTCTCCAGACAGCTTTACAACCACCTTCCACCTCCACATCCTCCAGCCTATGCACATTACTCCAAATGCTTCCTTATTTTCGTCTCACATAGCACACCGTTAGCCACCACACTATCGCGTCAATCCGAGTAATAACCTAAACAGACTTACGACCGCAGAAACACACTCATCCTCACCTCCACCGCGGAAACATGTGCACGAGCCGACTAAAATCCGTGAGAAAATTACGTGGCTTTTCAAGATAGTTAGAGTGAAACCAAAATCGAAGCAAGGACGTTGCTGATGGTGATGGTGGAGTTGGTCATTCAAGGTTCGTGTTGCCTCGTGAGGTATTTATTTCTGTCCTCTTCCCATATACAAAGATGTAGACTTGGCTGCGTCGTTCTCGTTCTCGTAGTCGCTATGTGGGTTACACAAGTAGATTGCGAATTGTAGTTGGTCCTGGTTTTGGTGCTGGTGGGAGTTTAAATTGCGACTCTGACCCAAAAGGAAAAGTTCTACACGTTTCTCTTGACATGGTTTGGGATGCAATCAAATTTATCCACCATTATGCAGGCATTGTTTTCAAATTGCATTTTCAAATGAGATTTATTGGCTCTAATGACTCTTGACCGTATCTTGGTTCAATACAGAGAGGTTCAATTCATTAGAAAAGTCAGCCAGAAGCCAACTCTGAGAATTTCTCTGTATCTATTTTGGTGCCGTCCAACATTTCTTGTGTCTCTGTTCAACAAACATGCCAAATCTGTTCCTAGTCTGCGCAGCTGTTGGCTCCTGTCAACTTTACTCCCTCGCCATCGTCAACTCTATCGTTTCTCTGTAGAGCAAGGGCTGCTTTCTCCCATTCATTTTGGTGCGGTAGTCAGAGGCCAGGGGTGAAAGAGAAATCGAAAGAGAAATGTTAGAGGGATGTTAGAAGACATCTTCGTCTGTCTTTGGGCTTGTCTAGTTCGGTTATAGTTACCTACGAGTCTACATACCTGGGAGTACATTACAATATTTCAAATAAAATAAACTGCTCTGCTGATAAAACTAACTCTTAACTAGCCTACAAGTTCTTTTTGAAAGCTCTGTTACAGCTAACGTATTTTTATGGTATTCACGTCACCCGTACTTTCACCATAAAGAGAATAAATAATCTGCCCTTGTGAGTCCAACTCAAACTCGGTTACCGTAACCGTTACTCTCACCCGGTAAGCGATTGCTTGTGTGTGCCTCGTTTGGTATATGTAGGTGCGTGGGTATACGCAGAATGAAGATTGGTATATGGGTCCACATTACTTAGCATAGCTAGGTACGGGTGCGTGCATCTGATAGCCCGCTTCAAGTGGCAAGATGTTTCCCTATAGTGAGTGGGTATATATGTAGAGTGTGTGTGGAGGAAACGATATGCTTGCTCTGTGCAGGGCTGGCCTAGAGCATCGAGGGACGTGTCTGCTGTCTACTCCAGTAAACTCCACTTTTTATTAAGTATGCAGGATGCAGACGGCGGACGCAGTGAAGAGACGAAGTGGCACTACTCGACTCTCTCGCAACTCTTCCCCTCTTAACAAGTAATAAAATCGTATAAAGAACAGTTACAATACAATAATTAATGAATAAAGTTTCGATACTCTGTGTCTATAATGTGCGTATGTTACTCGCATGTTTCGTTGGATGCAGTGCTAGTGGTCTGGTATCCCAGGATCTTTTAACTTATGCGACCAACTCTTCTTGTGATCTTGGCCTGGGTGTTGGTGTTCGTGGTACGTAGTACAAGTCACGAGTCAGCCATGTACACCGTAATCATTTACAAGTTTAAAGATTATCAGTCCGTAAGTTACGACAGTCATTTATAACGAATGAAAAACAATCCCGCAGTCATAACTAGCACAAGCGTAGTGGCCATGCATCCCATGGATTCGTACTTATCGTTAGTTAGCTTCAAGGGTACTTCACCAATTCCCAGCTTTTTAAATTACCCACATTTTATCTTTCAAACCCAGATTCTGGCTATTTGGTCTCCTTGCATTCCCTTCTACGTCCTTTAATGGTTTACTCAAACTCCTTTCACGCTAATTTTCTTAGTTTTTCATACAATAATGTTCCCCTTGTGGTTGCAATTAATTTCCCCTCCAACCCAAACACAAACTTGCTCACTTTTTGCTTCCGAGCAAATACACGTTTTTTCTCGCTACATCAGCAATTTCATCATACAATGTTTACGCTTATCTGGCCACCCTGATTATATCCACTCTCGACTAGTATGGTGCTAGTAGGAATCAGGGTGTTGCTCGGTATTAGTTGTCTCCGAATTGTGTATAGATTTTCTAATTCTCATCATCTATAGCTTTGAGTGAGCAGTGATAACTTTCCGTGCAATTATTCGCCAAATAAGTTTACGGCTTGGAGAATCTCATTAAAAGAAAGATCCTGAAGCTGAGCTTTGCTCTGATTGCCATGGCAAACACCAGGAGCAGCAGTCAGTGCAGCACGGAACCTGTTTTCCGTGGGTAGTTAGAAGGCAGAAGAGCCTCGTCGACAATACCTGTATACTAGATGCATAATTTACGGACGTAATAACATTATCGACATCTCATAAGTCACAATATCCCATGGACCCACAATCCTACATACGCAAGCAGTCGCGATGGGATCCATAAATCGACGTATAAAGAAATTATACGATGTGAGCTTTAAAAGAAGTCACTCCTTCATCCCGATGTGCAAAGAATTTCTATCAGTGGCTCACGATTTATCTAAAAATAAAAAAGGAAAAAGGAAGCTTTTTAAAAAAGAAAGAAGGCGAAAAAAATAAGAAAGCTGCAAGACGTCGGCGGCTTTTTGCTCGTTTCCAAAGAAAATTCCGAGAGGAAAATGAAAGAAAGGAGCTAAAAGAATTGAGTTGATTGAGTCAGCTGAGACTTGATATCTAGAATGAAGTTAATTCAAATGCAGGACTCGTTATAAGATTTGATTCACGCAGCCTTGGAAAAAATATGATTTTTTCTATGGGAGACGTGGAATCGAATTGGATGCTTCCCATCAGGAAACCTGAGCAAGACTCGAATGCTTGCAGTGGTAACTGCTCAGGCTTTCCTCCATCCTGCATCAGCATCAGCATCAACACCAGCACCATCCTCTACTTACTCACTCTCATCCTTTCCCTTTGCATACATAAGGTTCAACTGTAGTTTTTTCCTCTGTCTTCATCATCATCGTCTTCTTCTTCTTCTTATTTTTCCCTTGCCTTCGGATTCGATTCGACTTTAGTTTGTGGGCTACACGTTCTAAAGATTCATCTCTTTAGACACTGAGACCGGGAGAGCGGAAAAAGATGAGGAGTGAGTAGATATAGTGACTTTGTTTGAGCACCAACGACACAAATCGACACCACCAACATAACACCAGCACATATGCATGTCTCTAAATAGACCTCATCCGAGGATATTTTGATTCTTGTATACGACAAACTTGTTATGAGAGATCAAAGGGATCTTGACTCACCACTTTATCCCCTAAACGATTGACACGACAGCTGAGAAAGACGTCTGTTCCCATTTGCACCGTTATGTTTGTAATGATGGTCGCATTGCGGTCAAAATAAGGAAGCGGTTCTAACGTTTGACTGTCATACTCCTCTTCGGGATGACTTTCTTTAGAAGCTCCTTCATCTGGAATAATACGAGCAAGATAACACAAATTAGACTTTTCAAAGCCACCGAATTCATAAACAATGGATACCTTCTCCCATATATACATAGGCCAAATAGGGGACAATCACAATACACCACATATGCATCCCATCAACTCAGTCTATTCTCCTCTCTGACCTAATTTCATTTGTCTAAATTCTATCTTGATCTAACTTCAAACTACTACCACAACCACAGCTGTAGTTTTAACCTTAGCTGTCTCTCATTCTTCTCTCCCTTTCAACTTTCCCTCAGTACTAAAGCATAGACTCATTTTACTTATCAAATGGTTCAAGGTCAATAAAAACACACACATAAAGATCCTTCTTGTATAAAATCCTTTCCACGTGTATTTTATATTGACTTTAAAAATACTTGAAGTAGATCGTTCCATTTGAATAATTTAAATTAAAAGGCCATTTGTTTCTTTTAATTGGGCAAGTAATGTTAATGTTTATTTTAATTGCTGGTTAATTGATTATTTTTCTTTCATCTGACAGTACAGGTTTAGGGCCTTATAGCCGGGTGATGTATGTTAAGCACAGGCTCTTATGGGAAGGGCTCGAGTTGGAGAATTACAAGTGAGCACGACATGCATGTAAGAACTTAAGCTCAAATGGCAATTTTGTGGGTAACAAGGGAAAGACTTGGTAACAACACACAACGCTCCCCCTACGACATGCCAATGGCACAAGGCACTTTAAGGGTTTAATAATTTACCGTTTTTGAAATACTTTTGACTGGTGATAAACAACTTTTGGTACGGCACTAAAACTCAAACTCGGCTTCACCAACAACCACAATCTTCCTTCCATCGTAACTGCTACAACAGATATACTGCTGCAAACAAGTATCGTCGCACTAATGCACATAAAAAGTAGGTAATAATGGAAGGCCGTGAAAATTAAATTCTTTTACTCACAACAAAATTTTAGATGGGACAATAACGCTCGGTTTACAACCATCGCACTTTTTACTACAACAATCGCAAGAATAAAAATAAAAATGTTGATCGGGGTAGCGGGAAAAATGGAATTTGAATTTCTATCCTTGTGCATAATTTACTCTTACTAGGAGACAAAAATACTATAGCCTCAGTGATCCAAAAGTAGAAGTAGAAAAACTACTTTGTCTTTTCACATGTCTGCTATCTCCCCTTGGAGGCAATATAATTATAGCACCACTGCCATCATCATTACCATCATCATCATTATCATCTGCGTCATATAGTAAAACCTGTAAGAACATATCCCTCTTCTGAATCTACTTGCAATCCAATCTAGTCCAATCCAATCCATTCCATTCCATTCCAATCCAAGCCAAGGTGATATCCGATTGTTGATGCAAACAAACTTAACAAAAGGTTGAGAAAACTTTTTCCACTTTCTTCTTCCTACTTGCACCTCTAGAGCAAACCGTTTTTACGACACTAGTGTGAAAAGTGTTATAGCTTAGGGACATGTATATATACCTACATACATAAGTGTATTATCGCAGTACAGCTAATTATAGTCCATTCCCTGCAGCATTGGAGCATAAAGAGTCCAACGACAGCAAGAAAGAGGACAAGAACTAGAACTAAAAGGGGAAGGATAGCGAGAGCGAGAAGGACAAGGACGAATTGATAAATTAATAAGTGCGTAATATGTTACGAATTATTGTCAGACGAAAGTTTACTCTGGAAATAATGTGCGAAAAACTACAAGTGTCATAAGTAAGGAAAGATTTAGGAGCCCACATGTCATATGCAAGCGCCATGAATCAAATTATTAGGTATGTATTAGAATTTATAACTACCGAATTATTGTGGCTATCCATTAGTTGTTTCCTAATCCTATTACAGATTTTACAGTTTATCTCCAACCCTTCGCTTACCACACTGAACAACAAATATCTATTTACTTTATTTTACTACACTAGACTGGGTATATACTAACTATACACACTATTCCGCTTCGCTTCCACTTCCCTCCAGTTTCATTGTTTCTAGCTTTGCTTTGTAGGGAAAAAACTGCTTTTTACCAAGGAATTATTACTCATTTAATTGTATATTATGGGTTTCATTGGACGTTATTGTGCGTTGAAAATTTTTCAACAACAAACTATTTTTGGAAACTTAATTAAAAAGTGGGATACAGACAGGAATATAGGCATACCTACGCTGACTATAGCACAGCTTAAAAGCGAGAAAATGTAAAGTATTAGCTCACACATTTCTCATACTTCACCGCATTGGTTATCCCTCTGCACCTACCGTGACCTAATTTATTCTCTACTCTGCATTCTCGTCTCACTCCCTAGTCTAACGATAACTTTCAAAGGTGTTTTCTGCAAACAGTTGGATATTCCCGGAATCGTTCTACTACTGCTGGTGCTGCTGTTGCTGTTAAATAGTGCTGCTAAAAATTCCTCGCCATGCCATACCACAACCACACTACTATGTGCTCCAGAATAGACTGCACACTGCTCGATCGCATGATGTGTAGTGGGAAGCCTACCCAAACCATTTCTCCCATGTCTTCTCCCGCTTTCGTATAATTATCCCTCCTTATTAAATACCTATGAAGGATGGGAATTTGCGCAAGTTCTTTGCTTTGAACACTCAAGCCAAAGCTGAATTCAAAGCCAAGCCAAGCAAAGTCAAGTCAAGCCAGGCCAAAGTGTCAAAATCTACCAGTATGCATATTAATTAGATTCATAAATATGGGCATTACCCTTCAGTATCTTTTATTACCCGGGTAATTGTGAGTGATTGTAATATGCTTTTGTGGTCGTAAGAGGTTGCTGGCGCTGGTCGTATTCGTATCTACTGGAATGAATAAATTATCATTATTTTCTAGTACCCTGTAGACACGGAAATCCATAACTTTCCGGTGCCTCTCACTCTCACTTGATCTTTCACACTCAAATCCCCGAGGTATTTGTTCGTTCAATCAGGAGCAAACTCATTGAATCATTCTGTGGTGCAGCAAACGTTCTGGCTCAGCTTCTTTTCCAACCTTCAACCATATCGCTATCGTCTTCACAGTGGAATCCACTCGAGACCGTTTCTACCATCAGCAGCACGAGAGAAAGGTAGATTCCAATTGAGTCTACATGGGTATACTATCTCTAGGTCCATCGGTTATGAATTTTTTCTTCCAGTATATGGCCAAATCTTGAGAGAACGGAGCTACTGTATGTACATATAGATTAGAAGGAGCAAAGGAACCGAAAGGAACCTTGGCCACATGAACGAGAACACCCTAATTAAATGGCTTGAGATAAATTTTAAAACTAATTAAAGTCAAATTAATAATTTGTGGATATGACTTTGGCCAGAGTGTATCATTATTACGTGTTGATAGTTTCACCGGGACCAGCTTAGAGGAAATTCTTAATTCAGTTTTTAGTCTAGTTTGAATTTGGAACGTTCCGTTGTACCGTACCCCGATTTATCGACGGTTACGGTAGAATTTAGTTAACAGCAGTGGCTGTCATGATGAATGTCGTACATTGTAGATATTGGACAGAGTACAATGGTTCGTGTGGGTTATTTATTGTTCCAGGAGTAGAAGGAAGTATAAATTAATTAATTCCAACAAGCGATTGGCATTGGCTTCGACATTCACATCGACTTTGTCACTCCGACTCTTTATTACGGCATCATAATTTATTATGTACTTTGCTGTCGATTCTCTCGCATGGATTATGGATTGCATCACAGGCTACGGCCATAGTCATTATTTTTAGAGGACTCTATATATAACCGTAACATATTCGGCACATTTACGTCACATCATTTCACTTTCATTCAACCTACAAGGATAAATATAGTTTGCAACAATACAATGCATTACATTACATTACACACTCTTCCTACTACTGGGTATTTGGATAAAGGAAGACAGTGAGAGTAGAACTTAAGTCCTTTCCCATGAGGAGGAGTGCACCGACACTGGCTCACATTATACCACGACCACGCCATACAATGCCGTACTCTGTACCGTTCTTTACCCCGATAATGGCTTGGTACGGAACTCAATACATGACTACGAATACGACTTGCATAAGCAACCGGGTCGTTATACTTAATTGACGTTCGCAGTCTCTACACTGGCGCAAATGAATGGAAAATCGAAGCAAACCTCAAAGTAGTCAAGAATAAAAATAAAGTTGAGTACAAAGAAGTGTTCATTACGTTTATTCACCGACAGCGGTAGCAGAAAGCATAACTTTTTACCAACATCTCCAACCAAATTTGCATACCGTCAAGCCTCCAATGGAACCACGAAGGAATTATCGACACTGGGAATGACGCAAGTGACTCCTTACACTTGTTCCAAAGTCGACGGCCATTAAGAATGCTCCAGGTGATTTGAGAATTTGAAGAAAAAACAGCGCTCATAATTGAAGCGGAAAGGAACCAGGAGAAGGAGAAAGTGGAATATTAGATTCCCTTGTTCCCTGTGTTTACTTGAGGTGAGGAATGATGGAATAATGAGAAGCTATACGGTAGCTGTGAGAGGGATTTCACCCGAATCGACACAGACCAGCAGATGCAGGAAGACAGCGTGAGACATGTGTTCTGAAGTCGCCTCTGAATTTCTCAGAATTTCCCATTAACAATTCGTGCAACAAGGAGGAGGAAGAAGAACAAGTGTGGTGTGTCTATTCCCACTATCCTGCCTTTCTCCTTCTCCACAAAGTCAATCCATTCGACCCACTTGAATGCCTCATGTGCTTCCATCCGAAAAGTTGAGAATTGAGAAAACCGTGAAAGATGGTGTAAGTGTGAGGGAATGTATAATGTTGTAAGACAAAGGAATGTATAATACATGCCAATGGGTAGCATGAATATCTTACTTTTTCGCACTGTGGCAACTTTAAGTTGAAACGGAAATGGGAATAGGTTCGAGTGGAGCGGACCTGGGAGTCTGAGTGTAATCCAAGAAGCGTACACTCTTTCTTCCCACCTACCTACGTAGGTGCATGCCTCAGTGGTGGAGGCAGTCGGTGCATATGCAGCAGCCAGCAACGAGCTACCGGGTCTCGAAAGTTTATAGGGCACTGGTCTGGTGTCTTAATCCATCCATGTATGTGGACCGTGCCTAGGTACTTTACTTTATCCCTGCCGTAGGTCCCATGTCTTATCAGCCCATCTTCCCCACTATCTCCTACTTTATTCGCCTGTCGGTCTCGTTTGTTATCTACTTGTCCCTTTTACATTCCCTTCCCCACTTCATCCCATGCTAAATTCCTCCACGCACAATCTAATCCCTTTTTACACCATTCATTAATTCCAACATCGACTTACTTCGGGTATGTGCACGGCTTAAGCAGAGGCAAGTCGTAAGAAAAGGCTGCTCCAATGACTGATTGAGTAACAAACAGGGGAATGTGCAACTCTACTCAACGCTACTACTCCGATCAATAGTACAAATAGCAATGCAATCGCTGTCGCAATCATGAAATGTGGTAGGTAAGGCACAAGGAGGTAGACAGATAAAGCACGATAGTGTTTCCATTTACAGCAGGCATATTATTATGTCATGTGACATGTGTTCCCTCCAGACAGCATTTCCAACATTTTTTCACCAAGTCATTTTAAAACAGAGAAAAACCGTTGGCCATATCTCTTCACACCATTTCTACACACATACATATAGGTATTCGCACTTCTCATTTCTCCCGTGTGAGGCACGAATTCCTAGCAATCTTGATTATCCATCTATTGTGCCGTGGAAATCGAATTTCGCAATCAGGAAAAAGTGGCAGCATTGATACGTCACACAGACGTCATCGTCGTCGATGACCCAGCAGAGAGACGGCATGCAAATACTCAGCAGTTTTTTTGCAAGGTCTCTGGCCCAGTATTGTGCTACCGGAAGGATGTAGGTAGGCATCAGCCTCCCCTCGCTCCCTGACTTCACAATGACGATGCGATGCTCACGATAAGTTTCCAATGCACGAGTGCGATTCAAATGCAACGGAATATGCAATGCAGTGTCACGAGCGAATCCTCCCCGTCAAAATCCTAATATGTGACCTAATTTATCCGCGTGTAGTAAGACATGATTCCAACGCTCATCTAATCTCACGTCGTTAGTGGCACAAGAAAGGTATACCTTTGAACGCTGATCACGTTGGATACTAAAAGTATCTATAGAAGGGAAGAAGACGGAGGGAAGATCAAGACGGGATTAATATGCTTGTTTCATTAAAGCCCTGTCGTTCATAATCAACTATTGGAAATTGAATAAAATGGTAAGGCGCGGGGCTGTTTCGAGAGGGGGGGTTATCGTGGGCAATCATGCATATACATATGTATAGGTGTGTGAAAGGGTAAATACTAATAAGGATAGGAAGGGGAGCATGAATAAAAATGAAGCGGTGGAGTGAAATCAGGTTGCCTTGCGGAGTCCTTGGAATGGACAGGTGTGGAGAAGGGAAGGAATGGGGAATTGTCAGACTAGACCATGACACAGTGTAGTGGCTGTGCAAATTAAGTGGTTCACATTTGGTATTTTCGTGGAATTTCATGTTTCATCTGGTGCTAGTTGAGCTGGAGCTGTTTCCATTGAAATCCATGGAGGTAGATTTGAGAGAGGAGAAAGAAGTGCTGGGTAAAAGAGAGCGGCAATGCGCTTTTCCTTGGCGGAGCACTAGCAGTGATGGTGTTTGGGTGTTTGGCAGGCACGCCTTCCCTTTCACATGTCTACATTGGGTTGGGTGGAATTGGAATCATTGTTGAAATGTGTAGAGCACGTAGTAATAATAGTGTGGAGCTGGAGTTGGAGTTGGGAATGGTGGAAATGTTGGAATGGCACGAGAAGGACTTGGTTGGGATTCAGACTTGGAGCAGTGGAGCAGAGGAGGAAAGGATAATAGGCTGAGACTGTAAAGGGAAATTTTAATTTCCGCCTAGTCACATTCGAAGGTGACTGAGTATATGAGTGCAGTGCGTAACAGTGTAACACCGTCTCGGCGTCTTCTTCTCTTCGTGTTCGTTCACGGGTAATAAGAGGACAATGTGGTGGTGGTATGTGGCATGGCGTGGCCGTGTTTGTACGTGGGAGAAAAGTGAGAGGTAGTTGGTAGGTGGTAAGTGGCAGTGGCAGTCGCACTCACACAAGACAAGACAAGACTGGAGGAAGCGAGTTTTTTTATTGTGGCTGAGAAGAAGCGCGGCAGTGGTAGCGGCAGCTGATGAAAAGCTGTTGACGAAATGAAAAGGTTATACGGAAGAATGAGTGCATGTAGAACGGGTAATTATTCGTGAGAAAGTTGGCAATGGAAAGACAGGCAGAAGAGACAGACGTTCTAATCTTCTCATTCCCCTATTCATTATGAATAGTAGATAAGGACTGAGTGAGTGAGTCGTAAAGGAGGCGGCTATGTAGAGGTACATTGCTTTGCCACTTCCCCTCCCCAACCCTTTCCCCCCACACGTTTACACGCCATCGTCACACAGCACCACCGCCTCCGCCACCGCCGCTACAACCACCAAAAGCAAATCAATCCCCAACGAGCCGCAGTGCATTTCAACTGGTCATGGTGCCAGTATGTATGTGCTCCACGTACTCTCTCCGTAAACTGGGACAGGTCTGGAAGAAGGAACTCGTGGCACTCCACCCCCACTACCTTACATGTGTTTCCCTCTTTGTTCTCCTCGTGAAAATGAGCACTTGAGGCTAGAGAATATGAACCGTGAAACGGCAACTTGGCAAAAATTAAGTTTTCTTTTAATGTGAATAGTGGATAAAATTTTCCCAAGCTTTAAATCATATTACGACGAGAGAGAAGTGAGAGTGGGCACGAAGAGAGAGGAGGGAGAAGAGAATAAGCGATGCTGGAGACAAGTTGCTGCAGTGCCCATCTCCATCTCCAACTCCAGCTCAAGCTCCAATTCCACTCTCACTCCCAACTCAAGCTCCGACAGTTATACTTTCTCCTTCTACTTGGTTGTAGTCGAGTATTTTTATTAAGAACATAAGGTAGTGTTTGAGTGAAATCCTATCTTTGACGATACTTCTTTACCCTTAGCCCTTTCGAATTCGTTCTCCTCCACTGCTTCAACTTGTCCTCGTTCTCTCGTTCCCGTCTCCAGTAGCTATCCACCATTGACGGGGATTTTACGCTTCCATTTTAAATTACATGAACCTTCTCTCCTTCCATATCGCAATGGCTAGTCCAGCGTGGACGAGTGGAGGAGAGACGGAGCGTATGGCAGACTGAACTTTGGACTTGACTCTGGTGGATTTAGATTCAGTCTCAGCCACCCCACCACCACCACCGCCACCACCATTACTGTCAGTACTGTCACCATGATATAAACTGCCACTAGTGGAGACTACGAGTAGCTGCGAAAACATCTTTATCTGACTTAAGAGCAAATTTAAACTTGTGCCACCTCTTCTCCTCACTGACTCTCCGTGTAGATTTAAGATGATGTTTTCATCTGGTTCTGGTAATCCTCCCAGAACAAACTGTGGTAGCATGAGTCGGCTGAGTGAGCTGGTTGTTCCATCTAATTTCGACCTGGGCTTTTTCCCTTCCCCTCTTGCCCACACTTCGCACGGGACTCGGAGTACAGTCACTGCATCTTACAAAAACTAAACTTGCAAACTTGACTTTTCAACTTTTAATGTATGTGACTTGGTCGGAGCAGCTTTACATCCTACATTCATCCACTTGGACATACAGCACGAATTTTTCCAACACTTCCCCCAATTTTTCCACACTTCTCTGCAGATATTTAAGTCGATAATGGAACCTGCTCCTTGCCGTCGAGTGTGTGGTTTGGTGTATAATGTGATGTGGTATGGGAACGATGAGCTTGCATAGGAACAAGAACAAGCGTCTGGGCAGCATGCACAGAACGGGAAAACATGCAACTCCAAAACTACGTAGGTACATATTCCCACACGCCCTACATATACCTGCCTTTGAACATGAACATGAACATGACCAGCCTATTTCCTATGTCTCGACGTGCTACCGGAACAAGGACGCTTTGTGCAGCGCAATTCCTATGTATGTAGCTCCTTGTGATTGTTTTCTCCAACTTTGTTCCATAATGCTCTCTGTACTTTACACAACTACCACGTGCTACTCACTCATTCTACTTGCTATATACGCTGATTATAAATTTTACTCCCATCGCACGTTTCAGCTCCTTGTTAGAACTTAGTTGCAACTTCGCAAACAGTTTCCCTCTTCACACGGTCCACCCTGAGCAGAGGAAAACAGCTGGAGCTGGTTCTGGCTCTCGTTGGTGTTGGTGTTGACTTGGGCTTTGGCTTTCACTTTGGCTCTCACTTGGGTGTTCCAACTTGTCAGTCCATGTGTGAAAGTGGTGAGGATAGTGAGTTGTAGGGGCAAGTAATAAGGGATGGGCAAGTGTGTCTTTGTCTTGGACTTTTGTTGTCTACACAGCCACAAGAAGAGTAGAGGATGCAGCAGCTACCTCACCATACACATGTCCACTGACCAAGTACCACCCGCATCCGCATCCTCATCATACTCAAATGCTACCTCTCCACATCTCACATTCCACCAGCACTTCCCTCCTACATTATTATCATGACAAAATGAAAACAAAATTGAATCTCCAACAAGCTCTCTACACAAGACACAGCAAACTCATAGATCAAGATTTTTTTCATGACGTCAGTAGCATGAGTTGTCTTTGCCATGAGATTTTATATGCCCATCTCTCTTTGTCTTTCTTCCTCTCTCTCTCTCTCTACTCGCTTTACGACTCGAAATTAAGAAATGCTCTTTTCCGCACAATACTTTCTTATTTTTAATTTACGTTATCTTCATCATACTTTTTGTCTTGTTACATGCTTATCTACTCGTGCCAAGAAAGGACCGCATTCAAGTAGTTGATTACTCTTCATTTCTATGCAGTCCAGTACATTGTACTACGGCACGACATCCACAGCAGATGATAGGTCCCTGTAGTCGTTGTTGTTGGGCGTAGGTGTAAGTTGGTGTAGGTACCTGAATCCAGATACTGGATGTGCGGGTGTGCCTCGAACACGAGGTTTTGCTCCGTGAATCCCGTTAAAGTTTAATTGGCAAAGGAGTATTTTTAGCTGAGCCTTGTACACAAAGAAAGTGCCCGGGGTGACGTCAGGACAAGAGCTTTGAAGAGTGTTTCAAGACTGGAGAAGAACGCTTGTCATTGCATTGGAGAGTAGGTTGAGTTGTGTCAGAAAGGATTGCGTGGACAAGAACGCGGACCTCTGGAGTTCGTCTTGGAGTCTTGGTGGTTGTAAAATGTAAAATAGTTTCGAGGTTGGTTGGGTGTTATGAATGTGTATTTTGAGTCTAATGTGACAACAGTTTGACATTAATTTGAGCACTGGCTTTTGTGAGTTCAAGTTGGGATTAGGGTGTGAGCTTGTTATAGATAATTGTATTCATACACTCCATTAGAAAGAATGTGAAGGTTAGGAGTGGAATTGAATTTGGCGGAGTTGGAGGAACTGCTGCTGAGGGCATCGCCCAGGATTCCCTGGGATGACGTGTATACATGGTCGAGAGACTGGCACCGGTCATGACTTAACTCAGACTTGGACTGGAAGAGTTTTGGGGCAAGTGTCGCTGTGGAAATGCAAAGTCGTAAAAACCTATAGTTATCGTAAAAGGGCTTAGGAGTACAAAGGCATATAATATTTCAAGGGTACTTTCTAAACGACAAGGAATGCCGAAAATTGTCCGTTAGTGACTTCAACTGGGACATTTCTCCGGACTCAGTCTCACGTCTGCATATATGGTCACTGTCACTATAAGGAGCTCCGCATGTATGTATCCGCCTCCTCCTCAGCCTTCGTCCTTCCTTACTTAGTCACTTGCTCCAACTCCTAAGACAATGGCCTCTCACTCACACGCAATTTTCTCAGGCATTGGAATGAAAGCTGGGAAGATTCACTCTCATAGTTTGATAGCAATGGTTTCCTTGAATCTTGATCTCGCCTAGAATTATATTCTCGTTCACGCATCACCTCCTTCCACTCTCGCAGTCTTTCACTATGCCCCGCCATCCAACAACCGAACAACCGAACAAACCCTATAAAGTTTCCACAAAATGCCTGTTTTTCTTCTGTCTCTTCTATTCTCTCTCTCCACGGTCTCCAGCCCTTACTCAAGCGAAAGGATGACTTATAAGAAAATACCAAGAAATACTTCCGGCAGATATCAGTCGTAGCCGTCACCAGAACTTAGTGTGTGCTCCTTTGACTCCAACTCTCTCTCTCACTCTCATCATTCTCTCATATAAATTCCAAACTGAAATCACCTTTGGTTCTTTCAACTCTTCCCCTTGATCTGGTTGACGAAGTTGGGGAAAGCGAAGCCAGAGCGAGACGAGGAAGAGAATGACGAGTGGAGAAAAGAGATCAAGGCGATGTTGAAGATGTGACGCGTGGAAGTGTAGAAACTTTATCAAAATTCAGAGTGAAAGCAAATACTAGATTGGTATTTGGTTGTAGGAGGTTGGCTGTGAATGTGGATCTGGATGGATGAGTACAATCCTCACCCAACCACCCATGACATCTCTCATAGTCACTCGCCTTCCCACTCCGACTCCCGACACTGACGACCATCGAGGAGCTACCAAGTCATTCCAATCCTTGTTATTGAGCAAAACAAAAATGGTTGATGATTTGTGGGGTCGGGACATGAGAGCGAAGGGATGCGGAATAGCATGGCGTTCCATAGCCACTAGACGTGAAGGAAGATGGAAGGACTGCTGTGTATATCGAGGTAGCTCCATGTCACACTCGTCTGTCTACATGTCTGCCAGTTAGACTTGGAAGACTGCTATTCCCGCAACCCTTTCCCCGCTCGTCTTCTTCATACACTCGAGTCTCAAGGATATGAAGTGGACTGCGAGGAGAGACATGTGCAAGTGGAAACAGCTACTCGCTATACTCGCACGATAGGATGACTACGGAGCTCGTGAAAGAATGAAGAGTTGGGGCCAGGACAAGGGCTACTTTGGACGTGTGACTAGTTGCAATGACCATGTGAAAGTGATCGGTCCCATTCTTCATCCACACCATATGCCGACACTGTAAATATGACAAGAGACTGATCGACTGCATATTTCATTGCGCCCTTCGTTAAGCCTCGCTCTTTTCTCCTCGCGCCCTCTAATCTTTCTCTTATATTTTTCAATCTCTTTCCCTTCATCCAATTCTTTTCCCTCACGCGCTCTCTCTCTCTCCCACTCACGCACTCGTATTTATTTTCCACCACTCCACTTCCATCCAGCCTCACCTTCTCACCCCGCAATGCCCACACTCCCATTCTGTCACCGACCACGTACGCATCGCCTTCTACATCACAAAAATCCCAGGACTTTTAAACACTTTCCGGCTCAAAGACGCAGTCAAAGGGAACATCTAAATGGCCTCATAGACCAAAGCACATTACAGTGCTCGGGAACACCTTCAAGTGACTACAGGGAAATGGATGGATCTGCTGAGTGCACGCACCCTGCCTAATGACAAGTCATTACTGTTCATTGCAATGGAATGCCTCATGTTTCACATACCTACCTACGCATACTTGACTTGAACCTTTCTTCCTATTTGTCCATGTATTTGCATTGGGTTGTAGTAGGAAGGGTCGAGGCAGTCGCTTTGTCGTTCAAAGTAAATATTAGCATTCAATCACACGCCCATCCCGCAGTCAAATTGCTTCGTTGGCCTTTGGCGGCGAGTCGTATCCTTTGATGAGTGACTGCGAGCAGATGGTGACACAGAAGCCGTGTGCCTCACTCGATCCGATGACAAGGGGACTGGGTCAAAATAATGTCGAGTAATTGAGTTAAGTAGTGGAGGAAGAAGTGGGTTGAGATTGAACGAGGAAGGATGGTGGTCTACGAGCCTCGGAGGGAGAGAGATCTGAGAAAGAAGCCATAATTGTGGAGTGGAGGTGAGAGGGTGTGCGCGAGATGATAGAAGATGCTATTAGGTGCGTCATAAAGTAAATTAGTTTGGAAACTCGTATGAGCTAAGTGAGCAATAATTTGTGTAGCTGGTCCATGTGGAGGCAGCTGAGGAGATTTGGGCGAGTGTGGGCGTTGGGTGCGGCGAGACGGAGACGAAGAGCAGGTGGATGAGTGAGCGTTGGTTCGGGAGCTGGAAGTGGGTTGGTAATCCTGAGTGAGTATTGACAGTGGCTGTTGAGAGAGAATGAGTGAGTGGCTGGACTGTGCGGTGTGACTTGACATATTGTCAATGTTGTTATCGCGTCGTATCTCTCGAGTTAAAAGGGTGAGAAGCTTTGGAGGATAATTATAAGCTTCAAGTCTAATGTGACACATTACTTGACATCAAATGGATTGTTGTTCCTTGGACTTTGGCGATACGAGCACGAAAACAATAAATGAAATCAAGGAGTAAAGGAGCAGCGGACGTTAATGGTGATGGTTGGTGGAGAGTGAGAGGGTCGATAAGACGCGGGGAGACTACGGAGTCACACACACACGATCCGATGCATATCAGTCCGCTGGCCGTGTTCTCCACCGACACCGACAACAACACCACAATCATTTCGAGAGTTCTACAACAAGAGCTCGATACAGTCACAGCCAGCAACAAACTTGATGAATGGGCAAAAGTGTGGTTAATCTACAATTTCACAACTCTATCACACCAAAATGGCGTAATGGTAATGGTCAGCGAGCGATGCAGGGGTCCGGACCAGAACCTCGTTCCATTCTCCACAGGCTCTGCCCAGGCAGAGGAACGGAACAGGAACCTTATGAATGTTGCATGTCTCCCATTCCACCAACCTCCAGCCCAGCTCCAGACTCAATCATGGAAACTTTTGTTCACTTGCGAACGACTCAGGCCAAGGTAAGGAGCTGAACCTTTCGATACTTTAAATTGCCAATTTAGACAGTGAAATTTTATTACAGTACTAATTTCTAAGACACTCTGTCTGGGTGCGACAGACTGCGGAAAGAAAAGTAGAGTTGGCTAAATTGCTATTTTATTATATCGTACGAGGGTTGCATAGAAAACCCACTAAAATTCCACACACACACACACACACCAGCATTCAAAGTCGACAGTCACCTGTTCCTACCGACCTCGAGTCCCCACATCCCCATGCAGCTACCTACACGCTTCCCCCGAACAAGTGCCTACTGCCTGCCATTCAATCTACCACTCAATACCCCACTCGAGTCATTCAAACCCAAGAAATGCTTTTAACAGTGTACACGGTCGATGTCGATTCTCCGTTTTTACATTTCCCGTCCCCGTCTCCGTATCAATGGAGACAGACTAATTCTCCTGTTTCTGCTCCAGACCTCACGTCCTCCTGCTCCTTTCTTACCTTCTCGCCATTCTCAGACTCCGCACCAACGACACGCACCAACTTTGCCAACTTTACATGACATAAATGTGCACCACCGCCGATAACCCGGGACTCGTAATGAAAATGCAAGGAGCAGCAGAGGAGCAGTAAAATGTGAACAAGTCAAGGGACTCGATCATACTAACTCGTCCACACGTAATTGTAGTCCCATTATGTAATGTAACTATTATATGATCCGAGGTAGTTACATGACTAGGGAGGGAATGAGAAGACGTGAAAGCCATGAAAAACCATTTGCGAGTTATGTATGGAGCAAGGGAAAAAGTGGTGGAGAGCTCTAAAGAAAACTAACAGTTAGTTTCTCTTCAAGTGGACTTTCATCGTGACTTTGAGGGGGAAAGGTGAAATGATCAGTAGCAACTCTTCCCTCGCTCCCTCTCTCCCTGCCACATTCACTCGAACAATGTTTCTCAACCAACTCGAGACATGCGATACTCTCGCGACTTGACTTGAGCTGAAAACGTCGTCAGTTTCAAAAAATCGACCAGAGCATGTACTTTGAAAAAAAGTCCCGAAAACTTTCCATCTGTTCAAAAAAAGATTGAGTTGGAATGGAAAAGATGAGCTTTGTGGAATTGTCTGTGTAGGTAGTTTGCTTTGCTTTCCTTTGGTTCGGTTTGGTGTGTAAACTGCGGTCGCTACTCCCACTCAGACTCACTGAGTATGCCTTCCGTGTATCTGACCACTGACGAAGACGACGAGTCCAAGCCCCTGCAACTTTTCCATGTCTAGTCCAAGTTTATTTGATAGCGACACTGAGAGTATTTGTGAAGAAGGATTGTGGACAGGGAGCTCTACTCCAACATGATTGAGGCTTATTGTTGGTTCCAATGCAAGGGGCATTGATAGCCAACGCACTGAGATAGTGACTCTACCAAGCTATGTTTACACTTGACTTTATCACTCTTTCTGGGCTACTTTTCTCTCTCTTTCTATCTCAGGCTCGTTCGCTCTTTCGCTCCTTCTCAGATTCTTTCTCGCCTGGATGCGATCTCAAGACCAGGACCAGGACCAAAGTTTATGTGGCATTGTAAATAAAACAAAAATACGGAAATCGACGGGATAGGAAACACGGCATTATGCTTATGGTGCCTATTTACTCGACAGTCCTCATCCTGATCCCATTTTTCGTATGCAAATCCTCGTCTGTCTGCACTTGCAGAGGAAAAGATACGGCTGAGACACTGACTCTTGAATTCGAGATTTGGATTTGAAATTTCAATGGGATTAAATGACATGATTGTATTTTTATGTATAGAGTAAAGTGTCATTTGGACGCTCTACTCGGTGTGTTTGCGAGAGGAAGGTTTTGATTTGTGAAAGATAACTTACCACTTTGAAGTGGAGAGGCTTGATAGAATAAAAGAATCCACACAAGTGTCGAGGAAAAGAGTCGCGATGTGGACCAAGAGGAGAACAACATGGCAGAGATGTTTCAAATTACGATACCACTGAGAATTCAAAAACTTGTTCGTACAAATGCAGGCTCACCCTTTCACTTGTTATATCTTATCTCGTCCTGGCTCTGATTCTGATTGTGGTTCTCCCTTCCCTTCCTTTGTCTCTTCCTTTGTTCCGCTTTTATTTCCACTTGGGCTTTTTGGCTTTCGCTTCGGTCTCGGTTTCGGTTTCCGTCTGACTTGCTCGTCCCACGCTAAACGTGGACTTGCGACGAACAGAGGAACAAAGACGAAGGCGAGAAGGAAGCGATTGAAGGAGTTGCTGAGAGGAATTTGGTTGAGCGTTGATTTGTTGGACCGAAGGAACGTGTGTTGTGTGGGGATTGGAATTCGGGCGAAAAGTTGGTTCGTCACGAATCCCGCGATTTCAACTGACTGAGTGGAGGAAGAAGAAGAGTTGGAGCGAATGTAGGGTCGAGACGTTTGAGTGTTAATGGGAGGGTATTAGTGCAGTAAATAAGGATGAGTGGAGACTTAATAAAGTTATGTATGATTACATGGTGGCACACGGTTAGATGATCAAGATAATTTTTTGTCACTGTAATGCTAACTAGGTTAACGGATTGGGCTCTGGAGAGGAACTGAGAAATGCACGGAGAAAAAGAAGGGAAAACATTCCGAGATGGGCGCCGTCGCAATTTCACATGATAACCTTCGGAAACTCAAGTGGAAGTGGAGACCGTCTCTCTCTGCCTTGGCTTCTCTTCCTTCTCTCTTTCAACTCTCACTCCCGTCGACTGAGACTCGGCTCAAGACAGCATTCCGCTGTAGGACCTTCCACACACTCAAAACTCCACTGGATCGCACGTCTTGGCGAGTAAATAGTAGTATCTGCACATCCAAGCCAAGACCATCGTCGACAATGCGAGGCGATGCAATGGACGGATGGGATAGAGACACAAAACTCCTCAAAAACTAGATTTCTCTTCCCATTTCCTTCCGCTGGCTCGGATCAACGGCGAAAAATAGACGACACACAGGACAGGAACATGAGGAGGAGGAGGACTGGAGTCGGCTCAACGGCACAACTCTCCACAACCACGGCGAGGACGGAGGCCCTGAAAAAATAAAACTAACTCACTTTACTATCCACGGATGAGAAAATCACATGGGGCAACAACCACTGTAATTTTTCTTAGTAAGTGCTAGCTCGAAAAAAAATCCAAATATAGCAATAGAGCATCGGTTAGCCTCGAGTACGAGAACAACTTGACTGTGGATTTTATTTTACACTAAATATATGTTTATGGAGCTTGTGAAATACACAAGACTGGGATTCGACAAAGACGGAGAAGAATGAGAAGGAAGCCACGTAGCAGCCTCAGTTGGCAGAGTTTGGTGGAGGGAGGTGGAGAGAGGTGCTTTGCTTTCGCTTCCTCTGGTCCGTTGAGGTGGTCGTCCTGCTACCAACACCCACCACACACATACCTACCTACATTGTTACTTAGGTATCTCCGCTCCCATCTATTTGTCCCTCTCCCTTCATTTCCTATAAGCTAAACTGTACATTAAGCAATCTTCCGATGGACTTTACACTGATCTTTCTTCTTCAATCTGCCACAAAACCAATAAATCTCCTATGCTATTTCAAAACCAGCTTACTCTCACTCGCTCTTTCCAGCCAACACAATCAATTTCAACTTCAACAAGCACACACACACACACATGCAACACACGCGCTCACCCTTACGCTTCTCAACCATTTCTCCAGTTTTCTTCCTCCGTCCTCTCCCATCATCTTTATTATTCCCTGCTCCCTTAGCTCCAGTCTCCGAGCTGGCAACCAGAGCAGTTCAACTCCTGCACCTACAGCCATACATTACGATCAAATCAAATTCCCCTGCTCTCCACCAACGACCAACTCTCGGCTCCACGCTCTCCCAGTCCCTGTCCCACCAACCTTTGACGGCTTCTATTACAAAATAATATTTATATTGAGATCCTCATCACACATGATCGGCTATGTGTGTGTCAATAATCGTCTTTTCAGTCCTACCGTCTGCCCCAATGGCTTTGCATGGCCCGGGAGTATGACATTGGTCCCAAGGCATGACTAGGAGTACATGTGTCTTGCACCGCATCTATATGCATGGGCCCAGGCATGTCAAGTAAATGAGCGTGAGAGAGGAGCAAGGATAATATTTCACATGTGAGTGGAGCCTTACTGTGGGACGTAAACCAGTGGTTTTAATCATTCGCTGGGAAGGCGAAAGGGAGAATCAATAGGAAATCATCTTGTCCGTCGTACTCGTACAGATGCACCACATCACCACATCAACACATGTACCGCATCTACATGCATCCAATTTGCTCAGCCTGTGAGGCAGACAAGTATTTTTACATGGAAATTTCACCCAAGTCACTTATGTATATTCAGGAAGACATTGTTTGCCAAGGCATGAATTTTCCTACAATTAATTCTGAGAAACTTCTTTGTAGACTTTAGCTTATTGCTGACTTGGGAAAATGCCACACGCGCCTTTGAATGTTTACCCAAAATTCATTTTTCACGTCCGCATCCGCTCCGATTTTATTAGTCAGAGTAAGTCATCCTCGCCAGCAGAGAGTATAATGAGAGCCAACTGCATTCTAACCTAATTTTAAGGTACGTGCAACGTAGTTCCAGCTCAATTTTAGCGTAATTTTAATGAGCGAGCGAGGACGGAGGAAGGAAACAAATTATTTCGCTGACCAGAGAGATGACATGAGTAGTGTGCACCGTACCACTGCATATCTCTCTGGCATTTTTGTAATCCGGTCACAAGCTATTTTGGTCAAGTGATCCATCATGTTATGAGAATACTGTCAACAGAGATAACGATAAGGAACACACGTTCCTGACATTCCACTTGACTTGCCTCTCCATCGCATCGCAATCGCTTGAAACTTGGCCATGGCTCCCCCCTTCACACGTTCTCTCCGTCGCTCCCATAAGTAATTGCGCACATTTATTAATTTTTATTCTTCAATACTTTTCATGCATTCAAAAGTGCCCTGCCCTAGAAAAGTTCTTCAGTAGGAGAAGAGTAGAAAAAATAGGCCAATAATTTAGTTGGTTCTTCGCCATTCTTACTAACCCAGCCAGTCGGCAATCATTTTTGGCTAACGATAAGTAAGCAACAAAAAAAACTTTTTTCCCTTACCTTCATTTCTTAAGCTTGACTTTTGGACTAATGTAATTATTTAATTGTTTGCAAAAGTAATATCGAGTTTGCTTTATTTAACGTAGGTAAAAAAAGAAGGACCTAAATTGAGAGCAAGGATCTTCTGCTTCTTTCTTCCCTCACCTTGCACACGAAGAGGAGCAGGATGAGGAGCCGGAATTCTTTGCTCCGAGTTGAGCACAACTTCTTTAAACTCCTGTGCGTATTTTTCTTGGGATCATTGAGTCTGACGACTTTGCAAGTGGCAGCTGAGGCTGACTCGGGTAAGCTTTTTTCTCTTTTCGTCTCTCTCTCTCTGCTAAAAGCTAGTTTCATTTTCTTGATTTGTTCCCATGCCGAATAAAATAGAATAAGGAGAGGAGAACCTTTAGCAAATTGGTCCAAGTAATGTAAGAGAGAGAGAGAGAGAGTGAGAGTGAGAGAGAAATAAGAATGGGGTGTTCTCTGGCTCTGCTCGGTTCTCTTTGACTATATCTATGGCATGAGCCCAGGCTGACTCTACTGAGGCTGTGACTACAAGCGCCAGGCCGGAGTTTTCTGTCCATCCACTACTGTCAAATAAAATCAAAATCTATGGAAAGGAGCCACTCGTATTTCCAAATTCACATTGGCACATCGTATTTAGTATCCTTACGTTGCACAAATAGAAAGAGAAAAGAGCAACAGAAATGCAATGGAAGGGAATGCCGTGCTGCAGTAAATAGAGAAAGTATAAAAAGTATGATTTGTTAAGGGTGGAGATGTGTTAAACGCATGGGTTTGGGCATGAATGTATTATGCTGATACGTGTATCTGGATCTGATTAAATTAAAATAGGATTGTTGGGGAGAGAGCCTCGGATCGTTTGCTACTTCTCAAGCTGGGCAGTGCACAGACCTGAAGTCGGGAGTTATGACATTGACGACATCCCCGAACATTGCACGCATATTATTTATTCTTTTATTGGTGTGAGCAACGTGACTTGGGAGGTTCTCGTTCTGGATCCCGAGGTATATTAATACTCTCCCTTCATAATATAGATTCTGTTTATTTTATCTTCCCACATTTTCTCCCTTCACAATTCCTTCTCCTTCCTTTCTTCCTTGTTTCCTTCAACCCTATCTTCACATGCCGTGCCATACCACCGAGTCTTTAACTTGTACTCCTTTCTCCTTTTCCGTCTCATTTTTTAATGCTCTAAGTCGTATTTCTTCCTCGAGCTTTTGTACAAGGCCAAAGAGAAAAGTCAAGCTTTTTCCCTTCCCTCCACCCTTCCCTTCACAACGTACAAGTCCAAGTCCTAGTCCATGCCCATGTCCACGTCCAAACTCCAAATCCACGACGGCAGTAACGGAAACGGCAAGTACAAATACAAGTACAAGCCCAACCACCGCTACGAAGAAAAGAAATTTAGTTTTTAAAAACGAGGACAAGAATTCAATATCTGTAAGTTCATAATAGCATAGTTGCTCCACTATGTTCCTTGATTATACTATTTCCAAACGTTCAGGGAAAAGGGCAAAAAATGTCCCTCTCTAAAATAATCTGCCTTCTCTGCTCCCGGTCTACAAGTATATGTATCTGTGCAGGCATGCATAGTGCAGTGGCACAAGTACGAAGAGGAAAGATGAAACTTTTGAGCAAAAAAAAAGTGGTCGATGACAACGAAGGCATCTCTCGTAGATTACTTCTTTTGAATGTTTCCTTTCTATTACATTTTATTTTATGCTCTTACGTGCATGGATATCGTGGGAAATCCTTCGAACAGCATTTGTTTTCATGAGATATTTAAATGAGATAAACGAAAAGGATAATTCTGTCATCTGTCCCAACCCCAACTCCTCATGTAGCAGTGCACATTAACCTTGTTTGCTACCTCCTTAAGTAATTACACGGAGCTACTATACACAGACTACATTTGCGTCGAAGGCCAGGAGTGCATTCGACCGAAAGTTCAGCTCCGTAGTCTGCTTCAACTTTCCTTCTCCTTTGTCTTTGTAACCACGCTTGATTGAGTCAAGAGCTGCTGCAGAGTGACACGTGCTTCCAGCTGTAAAATTTCCATGCAAATTCCACACCTCCTGACACCCCTTCATAAAGTACCCGATTTGAGATATTTTGGCAAAATCATTCCTCAAATAAACCTTGCCGCCAAGAATGGAAGCAGTTAAAACACGCAGTGTGGAGAGAGACTGCAGAGCATTCCGAAGACTTGTTGAGGATGGCCCATCAGAGCTACAGCATAAATGTGTAGGCACTATTAGACGCAGGTACGCATAGGATAATGGTATGACTGTGCGAAGCATAACGTAGAGACAGAAGTGGAGGAATTGCGAGGGAAGCTGTGGAACGCCGTTTCCGTTTGATCATATTAAAAATCGTCATCTTCTTATAGCTTTGACACACTTGATTTTATGCCGCACTGCTTTAGATCCGTGTCTTATGTTTGTCTCTCTCCTGGTGTACTACTTGGCATTTGATATCCTCGTCCCGAACATTTTGATCTCTTCCCTAGAAATCATCTCCCTCATTTGTTTCGCCCTACCTCATCTTTTCCCTGTATTCCCCCTCGATCTATTTGTATACATCTAGTCGTGTTTTCTATCACGTATTATTTCTTCCTTTCTCTCTCACACAGCGAGATGTGGAGGAACGAGGCTTTGAGAAATTCACTGCGCTCCGACAAAAATATCCGGTGATGAAATTTCTTTTGGCTGTCGGTGGGTGGGGAGAAGGTGGGAAGAAGTATTCGCAAATGGCAAGTGTACCTGAAAGGAGACAATCTTTTGTTCGCAGTGTCGTGGGTAAGTTTGAACATTGAGAAAACAGCTCAATTTTCATTGGATGCTTCGTTTAATCTTTGGTTCTTGGTGTATGTAGGCGTGTATAATGTATGCCAGTAGGTACTTAGTAGGGTTTAGGAGGAAAAAATCGGTTACACTCTCTCTCAGTCGCTTGGAATGCGAAAGAAATATCTCTTGGATTTTCTATTTACGACTTGTGTTCCATAATCGAGGAGAGTACTGTGCAGTGCAGTGCAGTCGAGAGGAGAGAATGATGGTGAAAGGCGACTGTGGGAATCCAGCGTTGGGAATAAAGGGACTTGTTCTTCTCGCGTCCTGCTCACGGACAAATGCAGTCGCTTCCTTGTTCCACTTGCGACTCACATGAAATGATTTAATATGATAACATATGTGCATGAATGATGAATGAAGTGAAGATGAAAAATGTTTCAAGCGCGCCTTAAGCAACAACAAGGGCTCGACTCTCTTCTATTTCCCGATATCGATATGCCATGCAGACGTGCCACGATAGAACAAACTAATGCAGCATTCTTTCCCTGTCTTGCCCTCTATTTCAGAATACCTGGACCGGTATCAATTTGATGGACTCGACTTGGATTGGGAGTACCCTGGAGCAAGTGAGTCTTCCCCTGTAATGTTCCCTAATTGTTCTAATCGTAAGCGGTGAAAATTAAACGTAGTAGGAGGAACGAGAGTGAACGCAAACGCACCCAGGAACAACTCTTGGTGTGAGATAAGAGCAGGTTTTATGATTTTATGACCTGAGTAAAGATGGTGCGATAGAGAAATGACTACAAATTGTAAACTTGTAGCCAAACTCACACACTGATTTCCGTCGTAGTAACTCAGTGGATGAAATGAACCGGAGATGGAATTACCATGAATAATGTTGACTTTAGTAGCTATTATATTGTGTGAGATAAGGAAACGTTGTAGATGATCATTGCTCATTGCTCTCTGCTCACGATCACGACTCCCGGCTCACCGCAGATATGTAAATATAATAATACTAGGCTGATTGTAATTGAATTGTGAGCGATGTAGACGGGACATGTACACGGTCACATTGCGATTAGATTCTACATTCAGTCAACGTATAATTATGAGTGCACTCAAATCTCTCCCACCAGCCACAGAGTCATTGATAAAAGCCTTGCACATTTCCCCATACCAAGTCCACACACACATGACATTCCCTTGCACTCCACTGCACTCTTCACTGCATCGGATCGGATCGGAGTCGTGTGTGCTGTGGTGGAGCTTTGTGTTTTGCATTGTGTAGCGTGGAATGAGTACAAGGGAATTTCTAGATTACAGTCTATGACTCCGACTCAGATGCCAGCACAGTGGGCTGTACTGTGGCTTGTCGTCGAGCTCCTCGCTCTCTGCCTTCCTGCGTGATCATGTGTTGTGTTATATGATGTTGTGGGCTTGTGAAGTGAAAGCCCGAATCCCAATTCAAATCCAAACATACAACAACAACAAAGAAAGAGATGTAAAAGTAGTTACTGTTGGTTCTAATTTCCAGCTGATCGAGGTGGCACAATGGCGGACAAAGACAACTTTTTGAGGTCAGTGAATAGGAAACCACTGTTAAATATGGCTTTGATTACACATTTGCCAAGAGCATGCCTTCCTTGTCTATCTGCTCCATGTAGTGCGGATGAAAAGGTCTCCTGTGTCTGTGTGTGTGCTCGAGTTTTTCGTCTGAGCGCTGTTAATCGTATCTCGCTCCGTGTTATTGTCGCTGTGGATGTTGATATGAGAATATGTATGTATGCATGTGTATCTTTGGTCGGCTGAATTGGCATTGGCATGCATGGTCCATGTATAAAGAGAGACACGTATATGTTTAAAAGAAGGTGCCGTAGTGCATAGCGAATTGGATGTGAAATGTGTGTGAACTTTCCTTGTGTGTAGACTGGTACGCGAGCTGCGAGGAGCATTTGAGGAAGAAGGTAAAGGCTGGGAATTGACTGCTGCTGTTCCTATGGCCAAGTTCCGACTGGATGAGGGCTACCATGTATGGGATCTTTGCCAGTACGTTTGATTCTTGTCTCTCGCTTCTCACAAATATGATCTGAAAAGAATTGCTAATGCAAAACTTGGCAAAAACCATGAGAACTATGCTAATTCTAAATGAATGAATATTATCAACATCTATCTACCTCCCGCAACTCCTCTTATCCTTAGACCCACCTACGATATGCTCCACGGTCGCATCTCGCCATAGAGCTTCACTCGGGTGTAGGGAACCAGACGGAGACACACTGTGCAAGACACTTACATACATACACAGCTATAACTAGTAGCTTTGGCTGCATATGCACCCAGCTTTGGCCAATATTATACTTTGGAGGAAAAAAGATTAGCTTGTACTTGTAGAGGAAAGATTAGCTAGGATGACTCCATATCCGACTGCTCATATTCATAATGCTTCCTTAACTTTCCATGACTTTCCTTTGCTCCAGTCTCTCCTTTCCAAGTCGTTCCGGGGGAGGGGAGATGAAGGGAGGGAAGGCGAAGCTACATACGCCACGTATACATCCATACTACGAGGATTTCAATAGTTTTATTTCTTCTTCTCCTTCGCCTGCCTTGACTCCCACATATTTATTTATGGTTGGCCTCGGCACTTCTTGGAATGCTCTGGGCTTCCTTATTTGGAGATGCTGGAGAGAAACTTATAGACACTTGAGATTCCTTCCCAGTCTCCCTTGTTCTCGTTTCCACACATTTTTACCTTATGCTTCCAAAGAAGCTCCTTCTCTTCCACCAGTCTTCTCTCACAAAGAAGCTTTTGATGTGAAAAATAATATAATTTTTGGCAGTTGCGTGTGTTCTCCTAATTAGAGCTTATGAAGGACCAACCCACTGTCTGTCTACCCTGCACTGCACTTCCATTCCATCCACTTCCACTCACTTCCTATTTCCTACATTCAAAATACATTTACTCACAGACTCGTGTTATGACGCGAGACTTGCAAGATTTCAATTGGCAAGAAACAAATTTCATTCTATAACATAGCGCAACGAACAAATACAGGGTCGAAAATCTGCCTCGGTTCACTCCACCTTTTTGCCAGACATGAAGGAGGGAAGCGGCTGTGGGGATATGTAGATCACCACCACACCATCACTATGTACAGATGAACGATTGAAGGGGCAATGGGCAACGGGAATGGCAGTGGCAATCTACTCATAGTCAGCATAGTTTGCATATTCCCAACTGTTCAATCGTTGTTTGCGTGTTGAGGGAAGGAGGCAGAGATAGAGAGAATTGCACGAGACAAGCGAACCGAGACTGAGGAGAGTGGAAGAAGTGAACTCGGTTACACAGCCGCAGTGCACTTACATTCCCTGCTTAGTTTTGGCTCCCACAACCTAGCGTCTAATTAGCTCAATCAAAATTAATTGTTCGCTTCATGAGATATTTGGGAATTTCTGTTCACACCGTCATGAATGGAATAAGTAGAATGGCTGAATGGCTGAATTGCTGATTCTACAGTTCAATGATGGTCGATAAAATCTAATTTTTAACTTGGTCTAATCAACTTTTCACTGCACTAACAGGCCCAACACAACTAACTAGACTAACTCAACTAACTCCCTTCCCTTGTCTTGTCACTCGCATCTGTCGTCCTTCCAAAGGCTCATGTGACAAATCGACTGAGACACACGCTGCATTCCTACCTCCCAACTTCCCACTTGTATAACAACCACTGTCATCTTTTATTGAAATACTCTCATGTAACAAGTGAGACGACTGAGTCCGGGAATGAGGTGTGCACCACCGTTCTCTAGGCTAGTGCAGGCAAATGGTATTTCCTTACTACTCTCTCTCTTTCTCTTTCTCTCTTCACCATTCGCCACTCGCCATTCACATTCACAATCGCATTCACATTCACATTCACCCTCGTGTAAAGTCCCAAACTTTTTTTGCATCTTGTGATAGACATGATAGACCTCTGGGACCACTGTGCTCCACCTTCCGCACCATCTTACTCTTATTATAGTCGAGATCCACTTTGTCTTTGAAAATTCCATCGAGTGTTATGACCCCCGAGAAAGGTTATTTCCACTATTTTCCTTACCTCTCTATTTTAATCGACGACTCAGTTTTTGGATCATATTCCATTACGCAATAATACAGAACACAAAGCTGTATTACGCGCTAAACCCTTGAGTGCTTGGCACCGAGCCGACAGCTCTTTCCCTTTGCCGACGAGAGACGATTGCTGATGGGCCACGCAGGCCTCGAGCCTAGTTCTGTTTCTCCTTCTGGGTTTATGACAAACATGAAACTATGCTGTACGCGGATGGAGCAAGTACGAGAGTTATCAAATATATTAATTTACTTTTTTCATGCTCACTCACGACCAAGACAAGCAAGTCGACTCTGATAGAATCCCAAGTGGAAATTCTTTTTTGCACGAGCTCAGGGTAGTTTCACTCAAGGCATGGACAATCAAAAATCAAAAGCTCCTAATAAAACACGTGGGCGTAACTGGGGGAGCGAAGGTATCCACTTTTTATTTTCCACTGGCTTGTCGGCTTCAAAGTGGAGCTGTGCTATTAGTTGGAATAAAGAGAAGGAAAAAAGCATATTGACATCTTCATGCGTGCCTTTCGGAGAGGCATATGTGGAATGCGAGTAGGTGGATGTGGAAGCACGACGTTGCCCCTTGCCCATGTCATGTTTCCGACGGAGACCGACTGGGGCTGGTTGAGCGATACGGATGCTGATACGGATACCGGTACCGGTACTGGTGCTGGGACCGTGGTAAACTGATGCTGATACGAGGGCTGATACTGATGCTATTACGAGACTGTGTGATTGTCAAGTCTTTTACTCTATTTTCAGGACTCTGGATGCGATCCATGTGATGACTTATGACCTTCGAGGAAACTGGTGAGTGGAAGGAAGGGAAAGGTGATAAAATGATTTATTTCCTAGGAATTCCTTGCCGTGTCCTCTGACTCCCAAATCCGCTCTCTATCTCTATTTACTACTCCACTTAGCCCAGATAAAAACAGATAGAGATATTGATATTTGGGGGGATTGGCGCAACCACCTTCCAACGCTGTTCAATTTTATATTATTTCATCCCTGGCACCAACACCAGAGCACTGTCATTTCATGGCTCCCCATTCCTTCCTCCACTCGCTCCCATTCCGTGTGACGTCGAGTCACGGAAATAAAAGGGCTTTTCTATACCACTCTCCCGGCTAAGCGTCCAACTCGACGCATTAAGGTTCAAAAAGTTAGAATGTGATGCAATAAATGATAGCGATGTGGGGGGATGCCAAGTATTGGCAACTACATTCACAGCCCCACTGTCATTCATTCATAGGTAGAGAAATATAAAATGAAAATTACTTGTGTCACAAGCTGATAAACAGATGAAATAGGTGCCTGAATCGCCTCCTTTCCTTGTTCAACAAAAGCCGTAGAAATAAAAAGTAATGCATTCGTTCGGTATGCTCGATGCGGGGATGCTGGTTGTTGTTTTTGGTGTTGGTGCTGGCGTGTAGTGAGAGACACAGTGGACGCGGACAGGGATATGGGCATTGTAGAATTTGTGGAAACGATGCGCTATCACTGTCACTATCCCTCCCTCATCACTGATGTCTCACTGTCTCGGTGCTCCTGTATTTATTTTGTGTTTTGGGATGCAGGGTAGGCTACGCGGATGTCCACAGTCAACTCTACACTCGCCCAGAGCTGGACAAGTGGGGATATGAGAAACTAAATGTTGTAAGTTGACTTTATTGCTTCAATAGCTAATGTTCGCGACTCTCCCTGTTTCGCTCTCGCTCTCGCGTCATCATCATGCGATGGTGATGATGATGATGATGATGATCCTTTGGGTTGAGAACAAATAAAACTTTGTTATACTATGAGGTTCAATATTGTTAGCATTACATCACGTAATTTCAGCACGATGGGCTTCAGTTATGGGAAGATTTTGGATGTCAGCGTGATAAACTCATCGTTGGAGTTCCATTTTATGGCAGGACCTACACTTTAGGTACTCCTACGAGTAATGATCTGGGCGCTTCTATCGTTCAGTGGCTCGGTGGTGGCACGCCTGGCCCCATAACCAATGAAACTGGATTCATGAGGTAACTTCTCTCTCTTTCTCTCTCTCACTCTCTCCGTCCCTGTCCTCAACTCCAAACTTCCACTCAACTACTCACCACTTTTTCATACCACTAAACATCCACTACTCTGTCCATGCCCAAGCCAAAGCCAAACTATTTCGCCAGCCGATCATTTTATGCATTCTTTAATACTTTCTATTTATTTTATACTTCTAGCTACCTGGAGGTAAGATTTCACTTAATTCCTACTACTCTCCGTCTCCATTCCTCCCGTTTTTTTGGATATCTCCACCGCACTCACTTTCACTCCTACCATAGCTAGGATCATCATTTCTTACACAAAGACTGTGTGCTCTGCTCCCGATCCTAACCCATCTCATTTACCCATTCCTACCTGACAAGGTAAACAGGTACACTCTACAAACAGAACGCATCTTGCTTGCACCAACGAAAATGGAAGCCTGTTTTTATGTTATACTGTTCGATATGGCAGTCCTTGCGATGAAAGTTTTTCAAGTGTATAGGAGATGATGGGTGCATTGAGGCCACACTCAATTTTTCTTGGTTATCCCGCAATTAGAAGTGATATCAAGAAGATTCGCTCCTTAGCCTATTTTTTGCGGTGACTGTGTATACTTATTGCTTCGTATATTGAAGTGCCCACTCGAGGAAGGAGAGAGGGAGTGAAAGGTGATACTTTTGTCCATGCGTGGCTCTTTGTAGCTGTAGGAACTCATAATAGTTGATGTTGTAGTTGATAGTACCATCTTGTGGAGCGGTAATAACTGAGTACGAGACTCATTAAGGCGGACAGCGGTACGCTTGGAGTTGTTTTAGGTATACCCAGCAGAGTTGGAGCATCATGAAAACGACTAATTGGGTCATTTGGGTGGAAAGTGAAAAGTGGTGCTAGTTGAATTAGAAGGTGTGAGGTAATTTGGCGGTAGGAAATATTGTGAATATCTTGACGATGGGATTTGAGTGGAAGGGAATGCGAGAGGGAGGATAGCTTGGCTCATCCGTTATTCATCTCATATTTTTCTTACTAATTAAAAACATTTCTCTGCCCTTATCATTTCCTCCTCTCCATGTTCCGTCCTCGACCCTTGCCGTTGCCGTTAGCCTCGACAGAGCCAAGCGAAAGCTAACAGCCGGAGTAAACAGAGCAGAGCAGCACTACTACTGTGAGAAATGGGGAAATGACACAAGACCTGGTCATAATTTACTATTAGTACCTGAAAGTGACAGTGTGTAGGAAAAGAGCACAATTCATTCCAAGGGTTTTGAGTGTCTTCATGATTTTTTATTTTTCTCCTTCCGCTCTTTCTTCATCTCCCTAGATTTGTATGGCACGGAAGGGCGATAGTGCGTGGGCTTCTCGCTACGACGATATTGGCAAGGTACCGTTTACGCACAAAGGTAATCTTTTCATTCATACACAAAAGCTACTCAAATATCACATACACTATTTATGACACACACCGTGTCTCTTCCTCTATCACCGCTCACAACATTCGCCTTTCCCCATTAACTTCCGTGTACTCTTGTATTCACCGCACTTCCATTCTGGCTCGTCAATTCAAGCACCGTTTGCAATCAACTCCACCATTCACGGTCTACCCATGCCATGCTCGCACTTTTGTCACCGCAGAATTAAAATTCAATGTCTTTATTAGCAGCGATGGCTTTGTCAGCTGCATTGTTGGGCCGTTGTATTGTACGGAGTACTTTGTGTACAGTATTTGAAATGTGTCTGCTTCCTTTGCCTACACTCACTCCCAAATCCCAAATGAACCTCCTCGTACTCGTAATAAGACAGGGGAAAGGAAGTAGTAAGTGATGAAATAATACGCACACTGGTTGCACGCAGATATCCTCTGGGTAGGCTATGAAGACGCTGACTCCATCAAAATTAAGATGGACTTTATCAGGAGCAAGGGATACGGAGGAGCCATGATTTGGGCCATCGACATGGATGATTTTAAAGTAAGTTCCGCTTGGAGAATCCAAGTAGTGAGAGTAAACATTGATTATGTAATGGAGCTGCTTTGAGCGGATATGTTATGAGGGTGATAGTAAAAGACTGTAGATATGTGAAGACGAGCTAATTTGTACGGTCAGAGTGCTTATCTACAAGTTGGCATGGATCAAGTGGAGAAATGTAAAACTGACATGAATGTAGATATATGCGGCCGGAGAAAGGGAAACGAAACAAAGGCTAGTGTTTTGAGATGTGGAATCAAGTTGAGAGTAGTTGGGTTGGTGTGTTTGTGTATGTGTGCTGACTGGTGTTTATTTACAGGGATTGTGTGATGAATCATATCCGTTGTTGAGGGCAATAAAGGATGGTCTAGCAGGCTATGAAGTTCCAGAAGCCCCAATTCCAACAACACCGCCTGAGGTTTATACTTTTTTTCACACTTTCTACTCGTTACTTTTCCCCAGAGTTGTATGAGCATGTAGTGTAGTGGAGTTGTGTAAATTTTTTATGACCTCCTCTCATCCAGTCAATACTTGAGTTAGAGAAGGAGTGAAGAAGCAGCGAGAGAAGTGGAGAAAGAGGAAAGACTGCTCTGACTCCAACTCCACTACGCTTCATTCAGCTGAGTACAGGGGAAAACGAGGGAAATCGTTGTTCTCATATTTTTATGCTTTGTCACTACTTGGGCAGCCAACCTGGTGGAAACCACCAACTACCACCATGATGACGGAAGGTACGGGAACCACGACCAAGGGTACGACAACAACTCGTCCAACAATTCCTCCTGGAGAAGTAGATTGTTCACTTGCTCAATATTGGCCTCATGAGGACTGTGATAAGGTTTACATGTACTCTTTTTTCCTATTTCCTCCACTCCTTGTCTTTGTTTCCGAGTCGAGTACGACCACGGAACGGCGAACAGAACCGCAGAAACAAAGCCAAGGCAAGGAGCCTTCATATAGGCACACTTGTATACAAGCCATTTTCGATTACGTTTCTAACCGTACAAATAATTTGTTTGCAGTACATCCGCTGTATAAACGACGTACCCTTCGTGGAATCCTGTCTAGCAGGTCTCTACTGGAATCAGAATATTATTAGCTGCGACTGGCCATCCAATGTGGACACATCGCACTGCAATATACCAGCCTAGACCTTCCACGGACCGGAGTTCCAGCGGCAGATGAGTTTCTCTTCACGCCGCACGCAGCTATCCCTTTACACATAGATTATTATTGTAGACTTTATGGTAGTAGTGGTTAGAGCCGAGTAGTGTAGTGAGTCCCGTGTCAAGATATATTGGGAGTAGGTTCGGTGCATGTTACGCTGCATTCTAGCCTGGACGGCGTGGAGGTCCTTTGTAGTCCACGTAATAAATCCTGTTTTATTGTCACAATTCATGGCGGTTACAAAAGACATGTTGGATAAATTGAACTTAGCTCAAAGATTTCAACATAATATATTTTATCGAAATGAATCCTTTTCTGTCCCGAGATTTCAGTCTGTGAGGTAGTCAGTCGGAGTGCTGTAGTTCTAATAATAAGTGAAGACTTGCTGGGATACTGGGACATTGGTGGGCGAGAGTGAAGGTAGTAGGAATGCAAGGTGAAGGTAGGGAGAGATGGAAATCCATGTGTAGATAGACGACACTCAAATTTAAGTGGAACATTATTGCTTCGATTATCCTTCCTACTATGTCGATTTTTTTTCCAAATACTTTGTTCAAATAGTCAATTCTGTTCCATCAGCGGATGCTACTACCTCCACATCGTCATCATCGTCACAGTGCCTACCCACAGTCCGCATCTTCACTATATCCGTAGTCACTGTTCATGGAAAGCCGAGACGACTTCCCCGAACCCAATATGCATATGCATGCCTCCCATGCACCGGACACGCTCCCATAGACACCTATAGCTACATCTACTCATACGTGTAGGTAGTGAAAATTCATGTGAATGTTTCTAAATACGAATTCGCGGCAATAAAATAAAGTGCAAATCAGAGAAGCTTATTTTATTCCTATCTGCATTGCGCTACACACGTGCAAATCTACTTGAACGTGGAAACAATGAAAGTGAGAGCAGAGGATGTGGCAGAGCAATAACTCGTAATTCAAGCATTCGCTTTAACTTACACGTATGATGGGGAAACATACTGTTGGTCTCTGTGGTTTCAGCGCTCAACTCCCATATGTGGACACATGATTTACATTTTTTTAAAACGGTGGCAGTGTGCGAGACATGGTATTTAAATACTAGGCACAAGAGTTTATATCTCCCTGTTGATAGTCCTCAGCAGCCGCTATACCCTCCCCAATTCCATTTCCATTATGTACGTCTCCCGCTCCAAGATTGCATAATAAACTGCTTCATACCTTTGCAAACATGCAACCACGGAGTTGTCTTGGTAACAAGTCCATTGTATTTCAAATTTCCCTTCCGAATCCCAACCAGGCACATTGGTACATATACCTACATGCATACAAGATCCAGCAGACATGGAGCATGGAGCAGGTACACGTCCGTCGTCCTGCATATTCATAGATGAGATCCAGCCAGGCACAGCCTGGATGCTGGTACTGGTGCTGGTACTGGTACTGGTGCTGGCCCACACTCACTATTTTTCCTCGCAGGATAAATAATACGACTAAAATCCACTGCTCAGTTTTGCATACCTTGTTTGCCAGCCTTGCTCGCTCTGGTTGTACGTGACTGAGTCTATTCTGCTGCATACTCTGTAATTTGTAACGAGAACATTTAAGTTAAATTTTAAGCCTCACTGACGAGAGTGGGTTGTGGTGTGTCAACGAGAGCAGCTTTGTCGGAAGGCGTATCACTGTGATCTGCATAAAGAAGTAGTAAGCGGCGAGCAAGGAGTGAAAGCAAAGAGAAAGAGAAGTAGAATGAGAGAGGGGTGGGGGGGAAGTTGATGGGAGTCGAAAATAGCACAGAGAGAACAAACGGTGTATGTTCCTGTGACGCTCCCGAGTTTACAAATCGGATGCAGATAGAAGGAAAAAATAAACAGAAAAGAGACAGTGGTCGTGAACACGCGGCAGATTTACATACATACATTGTCGACAGAGGAAGCACGGCAGTGTGTTTAGATTTTGCACGAATCTCGGAAATATTTACAATCAGTAAGAAATACAGGAAGAAAAGTTTTGGGAAAGTTGTGGGTAATGAAATATCCTGTTACAGGGTGATTGCTATACTTAAGAAGAGACAGAGAGTAAGAGCTGGAATTTACACTTGTGTTCCTCTCTGCGTTTCCTAATGTTCCTTCTTCCCTCTCACACCGAGTCTGACCCTTGGAAAGGAACGCTTCCTCCCAATCCACGTACACCAACCCACCACTACTTACTTAATCTATAACTACTAAACTATTCTTTCCTTTGCTTATGCTCCTCACCAACCTAACATCCACATTCCGCAAACAATGTAGTCCTAAGACTTCCATGCTGGGCTTGTGGCTGAACAAGGACACTCAGTCAGAGACGAGAGAGAAAGAGCCGCGAAAGTGGGGAAAAGGAAGAAGACAGTGCAGTGGTGTGTTCACACACAGTGCTGGCTATACGTATGTATGTACATGTAGATCGATCCCGCTCTCTCCCTGTCCTCATCCTGACGCATTCTTCCTAAACAACCAACGATGAGCTGAGCACATTAGTCCAAGTGCACGCTGCTGATTTTAATTAGTGAGGAATAAAGAGACATTTGAGAGTAGTTGCGACGATTATTTTCATCCAAACCACTATTTGGTCTGCGTAGGCGGCCGAACAGTCAGTTTTAACGGTAGACGGGAAAGAGGGATTATTACAATGAGCACCATGTCACAAGACCTCCACGTATACATCTCCCCACCCCACACACACACGCAATGACGACAACTACGACGACTGATCTTCCTCCAAACCTACATCCGCCTACAAGTCCCAACTCCCAACCACAACATCTCAACTCGGATGTCACCAGAATTTTCTGATAATGGCTTTAAGAATGACTTTGGCCACAGTAGTCTCGTCTCCTCCTCCCCACAGACTATCCTGCTTCATCCCAAGTACATCTACAGTTACAGCCCTACCCCACCACTACCCATGAATATACATGTGTACACTGGAATGGCAAGTGAGAGAGTGAAAGAGGAAAAAAGTGCTGCCTCCATTCCCTCACTGGGCCTTCAGTTCGGAGGAACGGCAACCATAAACTTTAACTTTAGGAACAATCACAAATTCTCTGACGCTCCGCAGGGAATCAAGTTTAACTCATCTTCAATAGGGTTTGGATGGAGGATATCTTGGAATTGATGACCCTTACGTGCGCCATCCGACTCCACATCAGCGTTGACCTTAATGTCAGTAAATAGGATTTTTATGGAGCATTTTGGTGGGCCAGTAGACCGGGCCAATACATGCAAGTGCATAAACGCCTGGACCTTACTATTCCCTCATTCGCACGTGGACCAAATCGTAATTCTGCTATATGACCCAATGCTAGGAGAAGGTGACGGAGTCAAAGCAATGCAATGAATGAATCCATTGCCATGGGTGCTATGAATAACATATGAGGGGAAATGGTGTTTCTTTTGAAAATGCAGGTGATAAGTGTGCTCAACCACATCTTCCACCTACTTCCACCGGCATTCCTAGGGTCATGAAAAATTAAATGTGAAACGAGTTGATAAATCTCCCACACGTTGGTAAATGATGAGCTTTTTACTTTGCAGACAGCCTTTGTCTCGCTCGCACTTGCTATACACACTGGCTACCTTCACCCATGAAACCAATACCACGGCATGATGATTTTTTGTCATCTTTATCTTCACCAGTCTACTCCTAATGTCATTCCTTGAATGCTTCTTGAACACCCTGCCATGCCTTGAGGGAGTGGAGGTGAGTGTAGTAACAAGACCAGCCCTTTCATTTATGCGCTCGTAAATTATTAAATATTGTAAATTATCATGCCGGTGTAACGTCGAGCACATAAATTTCGATGAATGAAATTGAAGTGAGAGAGAATAAGTCATCTTTTACTTTTGACAGCTGTACATATCTATATCGATATTTTGTGTATAATGACAATACACTGCCTCTCACAACTTTCGGACCTCCCCCGTTCCAAGCCATCAGCCTTGATCAGCATGATTTCTCATACCTTGCACTTTTTCCCACTTGACAAACTTACTTAATTTCTGAGACTGCCGAGGGATCTTTCTTTTCAAATGAAACCTAATTCTGATTTATATTCTTGCATGTGTGTAGCTGTAAGCAAGTTGCTCAACTCCCCAAGGCTTTACTAATAGGAGATAGGATTCTGTCCTGTCCTGTCTTGTCTTGTCCTATTCTCAGTCCTGAGGTTTCGGGACTCAGTGTATGTGCAAGAATCGGAAAACCTTTGACGCCGCTTCCACTGCATTTGCATTGCTCAATTTCTTAGCTCGGGTTTCTCATTTCGTATGCAGCCAGGTTGTTGGGTATATTTAAATGAATTCATTGCCAAATAATGAATAATAAATGCGACCGAGTGGTTAAATTGACCTAAGGAAATTATGCATGCTGAGGGAGCCACCTCTCTTTCACCACACAATTGCATTCGCCAAATTCCCTTCCATTCCACAGAATCCATCGCATCCCTTGCCTACATTCATTCGTCTTCTCTTCCTTTAAACTCTCTTTCCAAGCACAAGCACAAGGTGTTTGGAATTAAGACGACTATCAACTCCTTCTTTGACTGAAACAAGAAGCAAGTGGAAGGAGGGGAGGAAATGGAAACAATTACACAAGCATCACTCACAATCACAATGCTCCACACCTCCACTCTATGTGCAAATATACATACATGGACATTTCAATTTTCCCATTTGCTCCTTAAACGATATTTAATTACCGAAGCAAACTTACCTTCCTACCATGACCACGACCATCTTTTCTACGTCTAACGGTATAAGGGTTTCGCCTTAGAAGAATTCTCACCCCATACATTTTGATCAGCAAGGTTTCGAAAGCAATTTCAAGGTGGGACCAAGTAAAACAAAATTGAGAGCAACCATAAGTGTCTGGAATAATGAATATTAATGAAATGCCATGTGTAGCATTTTACAAGGAAACTAAATCAATGAATACCAAATGAGATCCCGATTCGTCAACTTGATTTTCATAAAAATCTTTAAACAGTAGTGCATGGTCCTAATTCCTAACTTCCAAACTCTCCCTCTTTCCAAACCAAATTAATCGATTTCGTTACTAATGTTGGATTCGCAACTTACAGACTTGTCATGATCAAGTCTCTTTGACTACCAACACCAACTGTTGCTGAACAAAGAGCACAACACACTGTGATGATAACAGAATAATTGTTGCTAACATCTTGGCCCACGGTAATTGTTTTCACACATCCAATCTAATTCTCTCTCACTCAAACTTACAATCAACACAATCACTGGACCAATGGCAATCACACTGAAATTTCACAAGAAGTAACTAGAAAACAATCTGCTTTTGACTTTGGTAAGGTAAGTTTTTTGTTCCTCGTAGTACATAAAAGGAATAAACCGAACCAAACAATTCTCAATTCCCTGTAGCAAATCAATGTCAGTCCTTTCCTTATCCATTTATTACTTTATCATCGGAGCATGACTCATAAGCAAAGTTGTTTTTGTGTTTAAATCGTAATAGAAGACGAAGACAGTGCCCTTGGGTTAACTTGGGTGTTTGCCACAGTATCTAATCCCGACTCTGGGATTTCATGGAAACAATGTGGAAGGAAGGGGAACCGAGAAGGAATGACAGGGAAAGAAATTAAAGTTAAAGACGTATGTGGAAAATAAAAGTTGAAGGGAGGGGAAAAATTAGAAAATGTTGAGTCGTAACTTGACATAAAAAAGAACAATAAGTTTTCACGCTGACGTATGGAGAGAGTGAATGTTGAGTAACCGGGCGTTCATTTCATAGACTGCGTTTTCTAGTGGTCTGCATGGTCTGGTCCGGACCATAAAACTATGGTCCGGTCTGGTCCGAGGAATTAGGACCCGACCATACTTTCTCGGGCCACACCAGACCAGCCCATACTTTATGATCCGGCCATTTATGAAAAACAATACTCCAAAAACTTACAAAAACCAAAAAAAATTATCACACGATTCAATCAACATCATAATTACGAAAATTTCTGTTCTATCCATAACACATACATATAAATATATACAGTTATAAATAGTCGTTTAAAACTCTTTTTTGGTGTAGTTTTTTGACTTTTTTGTGTGTAATTTTTAAGTTTAAAAAAGTTGTGATCCATCTGGTCCGAAATGGTCTGGTCCGACGAATTCGGACCAGACCAGACCATGCCAATCAGTAGGCGTTTTCTGAATGATACGTGGAGTGGCGGAGTAGATACAAAAGTTGCAAGGTTGTTCTTGTTCACGTTCGCTTTCTTGTTCTGGGCTTCCTCATGGGCGTGGAGTTACCCAACACCCGACACTTCCATGGAGTTACCCACCAAAACCACCCGACACTAAAAAAATAAAACATTTTCTGTAATTTTTATTTTCCGCCCGATTTCAAAACCGAGCACAGATTCGGAAAGAGCATAAAAAACTGAGGGTGCAAAAACTCATAAACCCGAACAATTCATAATTTTGAAAATTTTCAAAAACTGTCGGATTTTCAAAAACATTTTCTGGGATTTTTGTTTTCCGTACCATTTCAAAACCGACCACAG